>MU717338.1:0-144171 GCA_026770625.1 Nicotiana glauca | reverse complement strand
GGGGGGGGGGGGGGGGGGGAAGGGGGAGGGGGTAGGGAGGCTGTTTCCAGGAGACCCTCGGCTCAAGACAGCTAAAAGAGACGATATATTAGTACTATCAATAGACTCATACTAAAATAACATAAAATACATAACATAACATCTTTATAAGAAATATAGGAAATACGAAATAGATGAAAGGTATACTAATATCTAACAGATAAATTCCTGCATTGGGAGCAGATCAGTAGCATCCTAAGGTTAACTCATAACTGGCTAGTCTCACTCTAGTGCACTTTAGAAATATCCACAACTTCCTCCTAACCTACAACTTTAATGCTCGACCTTCACAAACCCCTATCAACGGCCATGTCTTCAGAAGTACATTCATCAGGCTGAAATTACAACTACGGTTAATTGAAAAGCGGATGATAAAATAAGTGAACTAAATTTTCCTTATGAAGAACGATATTTGAGCATAAATTAGACCTACGGCCATTGTTGTCCTCTGCGACAGCAGTGTTGATGACTCATACAGTGGACGCAATAGTTCAAGAACACTCCAGGGCTGGAAAAGATTATTCGCAGCATTTTGTCAGAAAATTGAGAGGGAGAAGAAAAGTCTTATGTAATTAAGAAATTAACACACCTCTAAATCCATATGGTCAACTATATGAATGATTGAACCACCCCCGTCACAGGGTCGTATTAGATACCCACTTGGAAGCAGTTCTACTCTAAAAAAATTCTGCAGCGGTGGCATGCTAGGACCATTCTGAGTGGTGTTCAGTGATCTCTCACATACCTAGTGTTGAAATTTGAGTAATTCATAACATAAGTTAACAAGGAAAAATGGACAGTTACTATTTCTTATTTGGTCAGTTTAAAAGGAATATAATAACAACTGACACATACCACAAGGCTACCATCTTCCATAACAGATGTATACCGCATTAACCAAAAGTTACGAGCTGGCGCCAGAGTAGTAGGTGGGTAGAGCTGAAACAAGTTACAAAAGTATATTCAATGAAAAATTGTGATACACACATGAACTAAAGTAGGACCGGATATGAATTTTCTAAAAGTAACCTGCATGTATTGCAACTTAATGGTTCCCCATCTCCCAGTAGACATCACATTGAGAACATCCACCGCTCGGCAATCACGGAACCATGATGGCCGACGTTTAAGGATCTCAGCAACCTTGATTAAGGAAAGCGTAATTACATGTTGAATTCCAATAGAAATATTGAATTGATCAAGTTATTCAGGATGACACTTACTCTTGTAGGCTCTTGACCCACAAGGCCACAAGCACGTGAGGCTACTCCTGAGCAACTATGAGAAATAGCAGTGATTCCAATGGCATCCGGACTAGGCTGCAGTCATGAAAGAGAGATATTCTTAAAGATAACAGTCACATAATTTTGTGTGCATATATAGCTATTATGTAATTAAATACGGTACGTGTAAGTGTACACGTGATCAAATCTTCTAAAATTTCACAGGTAGAGATTTATATTAAAAGACAAAGCTTCTACTGATGTGATTTATTGATGCAATTATGAAAAGGGAGCTGCTAATACTTAGATTTTTTATGGGCCTGACAACACAAGCGGAGCAAGACGAATGAATAAGAAATATGTTTATATTTTAACTAGAACAAAAGTGATTATGATTAATTGATGATTAAATAAAGAGGAAGAAAGCAAGAAAATTCACTGTACAGAGGATTTTTACTATGCGGCTCTTTTGGCCAAGAGATTTAAGAGATAATAATACAAGAAAAATGTCATGACCCAAACCCCGCTCTGGTCGTGATGGCACCTCTCGTGAAGACAAGGCCAGCCAACCAACCCAAAATACCTTTTTAACAATAGTTAAAACATGAATGAACAATCTAATTATGATTTAAAAATAACAATAGCGGAAATACAACCCAAACACAGCCCAAATCGGGGTGTCACAAGTCACGAGCATCTAAAAGGGTCTAAATACATCTATAAGGCCAGTAGTATACAGTATGGAATTTAAAATCGAAAGGTAGAAAATCCGGTGCTACGGACGTTGGCAGTCACCCGGCTCAGCTATGATAACAAATCTTCAATCAGCTCAAAACCCGCTACCGGGTGAGCAAACACCTGCATCTGCACACGAGGTGCAGGGAGTAAAGTGAGTACTCCAACTCAGTGAGTAATGAAAGTAAATAATAACTAAGCAGTAAGAAAATCACGTATAACAGATCATCATGCTGTATAGAGGCAGTATAAAACTCTTAGAGAGAAATCAGTGAAACTGTGAAATCTTTAGAAATATTTTTGGCTCAGTTTTTAAACGTCTTTTGGAAATGATCTTTTCAATAGTTGCAAAAATAAATTCAACAATTTGTGCCGCTATGCACAGAACTCCGCCTCTCGGGCCTTATTCACGATCATGGTCAGCCATTATTACCTGACCGCACGGTGTTATTCCTGGTCTGTCATTGTTACCTGACCAAACGCATCATACGGTGCCATTGTTACCACTATCTAAAGTTTATCCTCTTTAGGAGTGATCAGATAATACGAGAATAGTAGATAGATATCTCAAGAAATATCATAAACAAAAAATAATGAACAAATGCATGAATGTGATGTAATGCATATAACGGTACACTCTAGTACCCGCTGCAGCGTGCAGCCCACTCCATTTATTTATCGTCGACGGCACTCACTAGGAGTGTGTACAAACTCCTGAGGGGCTCCTACAGCCCAAGTGAAATATCAGTCATCTCGTGGCAGCAAATAGGCTCTCGACTTCAATATCAATATATCATTGCGACGGCGTGCAGCTCGATCCATATCAGAGGAAAAACATCCTTACTATCGGGTCCCTGACCCATCTTAGTCAAATAAATTCACAGCCACTCGGGCATAGCATACTGTAGGGATCTTAGCCATCATATCCTTCTCATTTATGAATCATGTTCAAAAATACAGTTCTTATCACATTTTAACAGTTGAAAACGTGACTGAGAATATAATGTATGCAACAAGTGAGGAAAAACAAATGAAGATCCCCTAAGAATTCTACAGGTCGGCAGAAGGCCCCAAACATGGCAATAAGCCCAATTCACAATAATAAAGTATGCACCTCATTCACCAATATAGTCATACAATGCGTGTCATGAGTCAATATAGCATTACGATGTGAAATCCGTGGTTTCAAATCCTCAGGATATCATTTACAAGCATTACTCACCTCGAACCGGCGAAATCTCTAGCCCACGATGCCTTTGCTCCTCAAATCAGCCTCTACGTGCGTCGAATCTATCCAAAATCAGAGAGAATACATTACAATATGCTAAGGAAACAAAGCCCAAACGAAAACAATCAAATTCGGGCACAAATCCCGAAATTACCAAAACTCGAGCCCCTGGCCCACTTCTCGAAACTCGGAAATTTTTACATATTTAGATTCCTCATCTTCCCACGAGTTTATACATACCAAGAACTCTCAAATCCGAGCTCAAATGGCCCATCAAATCCCCAAATCAAATTTCAAAATCTCAAGCCCTAGCTCTTCCATTTTAGCTAAATTTCCTTGAATTTCTAGGCCAAATTCACAATAAAAACGAGTTTTAAGTTCAAATATCTTACCTCCAATCAATCCTCTTCGAAACCCTCTTCATTTGCTCCCAAAAAGATCTCAAGATGCTCAAAAATGGAGGAAAAATAACTTTAGCTCGCGGATGAAATATTTTAAAACTCTTCTGCCCAGCTATAATTTCCTTCTACGCGATCGCACACAAGCCATTGCGATCGCATAGCACAAAAATGTTAACCCCTGATTTAACCCTATGCGATCACATAAGGGACTCTGCGATCGCATTGACTAGACAACTTCAACTGTGCGACCGCATATACATCACCGCGATCGCATTGAACAAAAATCCAGGTTTCAAATTTTCCTCTATGCGATCGCACCACTTCTACGAGATCGCATAGCATAACTGACCATGCCCCCAAAATCCTTCTATGTGATAGCAGCACTACTCATGCGATCGCATAGAACAAATGTCTGTAACACTGATTTGCAATTTCTGCACAGCCCAAGCCTTAGAAAAACTTCCGTTAACCATCCTAAATTACCCCGAGGCTCCCGGGACCTCAACCAAACGCACCAACATATCCTAAAATATCATTCAAACTTGTTCCAATTAACAAAACACCTCAAAAAACATCGAAACCATCAATTCACATCGAATTCAAGCTTAAGTTTTCCAAAAACATTCAAAACACGCTTTTGATCAAAAACTCAATCAAACGACGTCCGAATAACCTAAAATTTTGCAACCACATCACAAATCACATAAAAAAGCTACTGCCACTCTCGGAATTCCATTCCGACCCTAGGATCAAAATCTCACCTATCAACCAAAAATCGCTGAAATAGTAGTTTCGCCAATTCAAGTCAAATTCCACATCAGACCTCCAAAACCAATTCCGATCATGCTCCTAAGTCATAAATCATCCGCCCGACGAAGCTAACCAAATCATAAAAACTCCGATCCGAGCTCGTATACACATACGTCAACTCTTAGTCAAATCTTTCAAATTCAAAGCTTTCCAACTTAACTACTCTTTCAAATTCATTCTGATTTTTCTTGAAAAGCAAATCCAACGGTCCACATCAGTCATAATGCATAACTCGGGGCAAGTCATTCCCGGAAACCGGTGATAAAAATGCAAAAGCGCAAAATGACCTGTCGGGTCGTTATATCATCCCCCACTTAAACACACATTCATCCTCGAACGTTCCCAGAGTTGTTCTAGAAGTAAGCCAATAGCTGAATTACTTTACCATGCATATACCCGGGGGTGATTCTATATCACCCTATCTCATATAGGTCTGGCATCACAATATAATCGAAATTTCACAATCCATCCAGGTCCATAAACCATAGAACCATATTTTCACTAGCGAAATCATCCACAAGACCAAAATCTCGTATCGATACTCTGAATAAACCCGAACTAGCTATAATAACCCATGCCTGCAACCTCAGGTAAAATTATATGATGTACCATATATCTCAAACACATGCAGCGATAACTCCCATTCACAGCAGCTGTCCACAACAACCAAATACCGATAAAAACCTCTTATTAGCAAAAACCTCATTCCAACACTTTCGCATATCCTACCAATGATAATGAAACACGTAGTAAACCATAACCATTTCTTATATCAACCATTCATGAAGGCATTTCCCCCCTTCGACTAATAACACAGCAGATTCCGAGCCGAACCTCGATATTATCATTTCAACAAGCTGAAATCAATTCTGATCGTATTCATTAATGACCCCAACGATCACCTCAAATCCAACACACCAATCTGGTGATATGGCATCTCAATACGGGCCTAAGCCTCAACTCGCATACGATGCGCACCCATAAGTAACAGTCTGAATCTACACAGATCATGAAGATGACTCAACTGAAAGAGTTGTACCTCAAGATCGCCAGTACCATCACAACACAAGGTTGAGAATCTGTCTCACATCATAGAATAGAGCACCCAAATTTAACCCACAAGGTCGTTTCGCCACATAGCCTCGCTACAGTGTATGATCATATCCAACCACTGCTTCTCATGAGACACCTCAAGTCGCTATACTCGTAATCGACAACCATACACGATTGATATCTAGAACCCAAAAAAATCATTATACCCATGGTGAAGCAAGTAATATACAACATACGATCCTGAAAGGACACAACTGATGCACCATTCGCCAAGCAACACCCAATACAGACTTTCCTTAGAATCAGGAAACAAGGCATACAAAATAGCATATGGAAAACTATTTTCAACATCACAATGTTGTGGCGTGCAACCCGGTCCAGATAACATACCCATGGCGGCGTGCCACCCGATCCACACATATATCTCACATAAGGAGATGCACATCGAGCCAAATTTGCTCATTACAACAAAATATCGAGTATCGGTCGTAAGCATACTAGGTGCATATCAATATCTACATATAGCGTAATAAGCTACAAAACTCAAGCACAACTGAGGTTTCCCCCTCAACTTCCACTATGAATCCCGATAGCACTACACCATATATGCCCATAGTATGCAAATCATAATGTCTCGCAATGCAGAAAGCAACTCATAGATCTCTCCAGATTGCTGATAAGCTCAACAACGATCAAATCAACCTAACCCTCGATAATATAATTTGGAACCAACCGAGCCAACTGAAACTAGTACACGCATTCGAAAAGTCCCTTAACACCGGAACTGAATCAATAATAGCAACCTCTGCACTGACATCCATCACGAAGGCCTAATTAGGAAAAGCAATTCTTCCCAGCCGTCCCCTGGGTCCTTGAAATATAAACCACTCTGCAAGAACATATCGCAATGCACCTCGCCACTCAAACCGTGGCGTGTCCGTCATATCCTATAACACAATAGTCCAGAATTAATCTAACACTGAGACAACCAGTCTGAACTCCAATATCACATCCAAAATCTAACATGCCAGCAACGAAAGATTCACTCGAGCCTCCAAATCCCAATAGTCGCCAAACGGTGCCGATACACACGATCCACCATCACAAATACCCTAAATATGAGTACTTCCGCCTCCAATTTCACATAGCACACAAATTATCATACCTGATCCTAATTTTCGCCGTCCGAACACATGCCACAGCTAAATATCCAATAATTCCACGATACATACTCAAAAATCTCCCTGTGCCACCAAGCAAACCCGAATATCACCAGTAGATCTAACAAGAAAGTGCCGCAATACCACCGAAGTACCATCACTTAATCACATTGCCTTTTTTCTGAAATATATACTCTCGTCAAATCACTTTCAAATAGCAGTACCATTTTCCTTGATTATCTGAGGCTACCCGCTACCTAAGTGCTTTACGAACATCCTTTCTGATCTGAAATGTAACTTATTTAATCAAGAACTTTCATTGATCCCATCTAGAAGAAAATCCTTACACATCTCATACCTCTCACATTCGTAGAAAATGCACCTCTTCAACCACGATAGCAATCAACAAGAACTCTCCCAATTTCATTTGCACAAACTAAACTGCTATGACTGAATCCTTCTAACTAAATCATGCTAAGCAAGTCGCCAAAACCCCAAGAGCATTGCTGCAAAAATACCTACGCTAACTCATTACTTCGAATACACACCAAGAATTAATCATACCCTTACCATGACGATCCGGTCTTCTAACAAGCTACTCCAACTATCTAAATTTTTCTTTTGATCCGACTTAATCTCGATATCTCCCTTTGCTGTAGTACCACAATCCTTCAACCCGTGCTTACCACACGAGAACTAACAATAACACCACACTATCTGAAACCCATAAGCCGCTAAATACTCTCTCAATTATTCCCAGAAACACTACATCCCATACTACCTTACTTTGAAGAACTTTTTGCGAATCTAACTTTGTTCCCTTTATTTTCCTGATACTGATACATAGAATCTCATGATTAACATAGAAATACCAGAAGTCTTGAAACCTCCTAATGAAACTCAGTTTCTAACCACATATGCAACTTTAGAACACTCAACTGATACACGCAGACTTTTGAACACATTAGAACCATTCTCGCAATTCGTGCACTCTTCTTCAAACTGCAATTTACGTGACCCCACGAGCAGAATCATGCCTTATTGGCATTCCGATACCGCAGAACGAATTCCTCACCCCAATACATCCAAACAACTTCCTGCTCTATGCATTGAACATTCTTTACCAACAGTAACTCTAAATATTCCGTGATTCTCATACCCCATGAAGCATAATATAATCTTGTCAGTATTTCCTTTGCTCTAACCATTGCTAATTCACTCGCACACCCCAAACTGAAAACAACACAGCACCTAACCGGGCAACCAACTACTCACAGCAGGCTCCCCACTTGGCTCGAAGCCATAGATCAAAATACCTTTAATAGCTCATAACACTTTTACTCCATTGATGCCACAATACCATAGTGAGATTAAACTCAAATCATTTATATGCTTGTGAGAATACAGGTCATCTAGTACTGTAAACCTTCTGCATATCTCGCATTCATCTCCACAACATTTATGCCTACTCTCTTAAGCGGCCCGAAATTCAAAATTTCATCACATACTTTCCACTTACCCAAGAGATCTTCCAACATACCCATAAGGATCACACCACTTCAGAACACTTTGCAGAAGATAACCCACCTGCTTCGCCTCAATATAACATTTCTGTATACCTTCCAGCCTCATACATACTACACAGTCAACCAGTCTTCCTGAGTCTGAACTCATACCGCGATAGTAAATTTACTTCACTCCCAGCTAGGAGACTTGAAAATATTCTTCACGCGCCCATGACTCGGGGCTACACATCCAATCACAATGGAAACCAAGCACTTACCAGCTCATCTATCATTCAACAGACTCCGTCGTCACTACCAAGATCACATAGATACATCTCGCAGTACCAACATACTCAGCACATGGATATCCAACTGCCATTTCGGCTAATAGGGACAATACCGAACATACAAGTTTAGAACACTTGCTTACACAATAAGCACCTCAGTGCTCAAGCCATAGGCAAAGAACCGGCCTCAACTCCTCCAGACTGACCCAACATACTCACAAAGATCACATCTCGCCCCTTGATCTGGGAATCACAAGTCATCAAGGCACATATACTACTGAGCGCTCATGTGTGCATACAGACGTATAGAAGGAATTTCAAGAGTTATATCTCAAGTTGAATCAAGTATGCACGACAAGAATTCCAAAAATGTGAAGTTTTTCCTAAAGGTTCTGCAGCCTCTCGAGGATAGATACAAACATCTCCGTACCGATCCACGAGACTTTACTAAACCTGCTCATGACTCGTGAGACCTAGTAACCTAGGCTCTGATACCAACTTGTCAAGACCCAAACCCCATTCCGGTCGTGATGGCGCCTCTCGTGAAGACAAGGCCAGCCAACCAAACCAAAGTAACTTTTTAACAATAGTTAAAACATGAATGAACAGTCTAATTATAATTTAAAAATAACAATTAGCGAAAATACAACACAAACACAGCCCAAATCGGGGGTGTCACAAGTCACGAGAATCTAAAAGGGCCTAAACACATCTACAAGGCCAATAGTATACAGTATGGAATTTAAAATCGAAAGGTATAAAATCCGGTGCCACGGACGCTGGCGGTCACCTGGCTCAGCTATGATAGCAAATCTTCAATCAGCTCAAAACCCGCTACTGGGTGAACAAACACCTGCATCTGCACACGAGGTGCAGTGAGTAAAGTGAGTACTCCAACTCAGTGAGTAATGAAAGTAAATAATAACTGAGCAGTAAGAATCACGTATAACAGATCATCATGCTGTATAAAGGCAGTGTAAAACTCTTCGAGAGAAATCAGTGAAACTGTGAAATCTTTAGAAATATTTTTGGCTCAGTTTTAAACCTCTTCTGGAAATGATCTTTTCAACAGGTGCAAAAATAAATTAAATAATTTGTGCCGCTATGCACAGAAATCCACCTCTCGGGCCTTATTCATGATCATGGTCAGCCATTATTACCTGACCGCACGATGTTATTCCTGGTCAGTCATTGTTATCTTACCAAACGCATCATACAGTGCCATTGTTACCAGTGTCTAAAGTTTATCCTCTTTAGGAGTGATCAGATAATACCAGAACAGCAGATAGATATCTCAAGAAATATCACAAACAACAAATAATGAACAAATGCATGAATGCGATGCAATGCATATAACGATACACTCTAGTACCCGCTGCGGCGTGCAGCCCGCTCCATTTATTTATCGTCGACGGCACTCACTGGGGGTGTGTACAGATTTCGGAGGGGCTCCTACAGCCCAAGCGCAATATCAGCCATCTCGTGGCATCAAATAGGCTCTCGGCCTCAATATCAATATATCATTGCTGTGGCGTGCAGCCTGATCCATATAAGAGGTAAAACACTGTCACTATCGGGTTCTCGACCCATCTCAGTCAAATAAATTCACAGCCACTCGGGTATAACATACTGTAGGGATCTTAGCCCTTATATCCTTCTTATTTATGAATCATCTTCAAAAATACAATTCTTATCACATTTTAACAGTTGAAAACATGACTGAGAATATAATGTATGCAACAAGTGAGGAAAAATAACGGAAGTTCCCCTAAGGATTCTACATGTCGGCACAAGGGCCCAAACATGGCAATAAGCCCAATTTACAGTAATAAAGTATGCGCCTCATTCGCCAATATAGTAAAAATAAAACTCTGGATGGACCACGTCATAATCCCCAGCCATAAACGACCCTGCACTCATCATAGAATGCGTGTCATGCCTCCGGGGTTTCAAACCCTCAGGATATCATTTACAAGCATTACTCACCTCGAACCGGCGAATTCTCTAGCCCGCGACGCCTTCGCTAGTCAAATCGGCCTCCACACATGTCGAATCTATCCAAAATCAAAGTGAATACATCACAATATGCTAAGGGAACAATGCCCAAACGAAAACAATCAAATTCGATCACAAATCCCGAAATTACCAAATACCGAGCCCCTAGCCCACTTCTCGAAACTCAGAAATTTTTACATATTTAGATTCCTCATCTTTCCACGAGTTCATACATACCAAGAACTCTCAAATCATAGCACAAATGGACCATCAAATCCCCAAATCAAATTTCAAAATCTCAAGCTCTAGGTCTTCCATTTTAGCTAAATTTCCATGAATGTCTAGGCCAAATTCACAATAAAAATGAGTTTTAAGTTCAAAGATCTTACCTCCAATCAATCCTCTTCGAAACCCTCTTCATTTGCTCCGAAAAAGCTCTCAAGATGCTCAACAATGGAGGAAAAATGACTTAAGCTCGCGGATGAAATATTTTCAAACCCTTCTGCCCAACTATAATTTCCTTCTATGCGATTGCATACAAGCCATTGCGATCGCATAGCACAAAAAATGTTAACCCCTAATTTAACCCTAATCGATCGCATAAGGGACCCCACAATCGCATTGACCAGACAACTTCAACTGTGCGACCGCCTATACATCACTGCGATCGCATTGAACAAAAATCCAGGCTCCAAATTTTCCTCTGTGCGATCGCACCACTTCTAGGAGATAGCATAGCATAAATGACCATGCCCCCAAAATCCTTCTATGTGATCGCAACACTACTCATGCGATCGCATAGAACAAATGTCTGCAACACCAATCTGCAATTTCTGCAGCCCAAGCCGTAGAAAAACTTCCGTTAACCATCCGAAATCACCCCGAAGCCCCCGAGACCTTAACCAAACGCACCAACATATCCTAAAACATCATTCAAACTTGTTCCAATCAACAAAACAACTCAAACAACATTGAAACCATCAATTCACATCGAATTCAAGCTTAAGTTTTCCAAGAACTTTCAAAACACGCTTTTGATCAAAAACTAAATCAAACAATGTCCGAATAACCTAACATTTTGCACACACATCACAAATCACATAACAAAGCTACTCCCACTCTCGGAATTCCATTCTGACCCTCGGATCAAAATCTCACCTATCAACCAAAAATCGCCGAAATAGTAGTTTCGCCAATTCAAGTCAAATTCTACACCAGACCTCCAAAACCAATTTCGATCATGCTCCTAAGTCATAAATCATCTGACGAAGCTAACCAGATTATAAAAACTCCGATCCGAGCTTGTATACACATAAGTCGACTCTTGGTCAAATCTTTCAAATTCAAAGCTATCCAACTGAACTATTCTTTCAAATTCATTCTGATTTTTCCTGAAAAGCAAATCCAATTGTCCACATCAGTCATAATGCATAACACGGGGCAAGTCATGCCTGAAAATCGGTGATAAAAATGCAAAGGCGCAAAATGACCGGTCGGGTCGTTACAAAAATAATGCCATGAAAGTGCAAGTCTAAAATATTTACAATTAAAGAATTGTGAATAAAGGAGTCATTTACCTAGTTAATAAATCGTTAACAATATGAACATGGAGAAGGCACAAGCATAGTTTCTAGGATTGGCAGCAAGAAATCCTGAAAAAATATGTGAATAACCACATTATAAGCACAATCTCTAGCTAGCAAAAGACTGTTATTTCCTTGGTATTGTTTCTTTTTTTTGAGCTCACGATTGTAAGGTTTGGGTAGATAATTGATAGAAAATAAACACAAATGTGTATTTATTTATTTTTTATAAGTAACACAAATGTTCATGTAATCAGATGCCATTGGTATCAAAGTAATCTAATAACCAAACAAAAATAAGTTAGAACAAGTATCAAGTGAAGCTTGGCAAGAAAGAGAAGGTAAATGCCTGCCTCTGGACCCTCCAACTGCACAGCACTGCACTAACTTGCATCATGGACAAGTACTCCTCCTTTTAGATTCTTCAAAAGAGCTGTTGAGCCCCTCCCTCTGCATCATATAACAAAATATACGATTGAAAGGACCTTCTTCCCACAGTAGAAAGTATACAATAGACAAAATTGAAACCTTATATAATCATTTAAACAAGTGTGTTTTTTCTTGTTTGATGACGAGTGTTTTTTTTTTTTGCAATGCAACAGGATAAAATTAAGACTTTGTAGCTGCTCTTTGAACATATTGCGAAAGAGCAGCAAGTTACCATTACCTGCCGTGCACAGCAAGGGGCAGATAGAATCCCCAAAGTTTTGTCATTGTTAAACTTTTAGCATGCCACACGTGAGTTCTAAGTCCCTTAGTTCCATCTCCTGAAGTTGATAAAACATTCTGAGAATTCTTTGTAAGTTCAAGTTTCCTACGAATATGCTGTGGAAGTTTCTTCATATCTTTCTCCAAATTGTCTAGGTTAGTTACATTATCCTCTCCTGATTTCTACTTCTTTCTAACTCTACTCTTTGCCAATCTATTGTCATGTCCAGTTGTTCGCCTTCTCTTGCTTCTTTGAGATTTAAAATGATTACTTAATCGTTCTTTTACAATTGAGTGAAGAGACTCAAGTTCAGAAGCTCGAGACTCAGCAAATTTGTGCACATTAATGGTGCGAGGTGGACCTGCTACAGTTCAAGGTTATAAATTGAAAGATAGGAAAGGGAACAAACCTTTATCTCAGGCATTTGGACCCACTTTACAGTGGGTCTAGTGGCCTTCGATAAAAACTCTATTAAAGTTTCTTCTGCTAAGGATAAAAGTCTGAAATATTGATATATCATTAGACATGCTATAGAAAATAATGCAAAAAAAAAAAGAGAATTAGACTCAGAAAATGTGTACTTACCCCGCAGGGGTTGCATCGCTTGGTGGACGCTGAGCGGACAAGTTTTGCTGACCACTTGTCACCACAGATTCACAACTATTATTGTCTGTGGTGGTAAGGGTTGCGTGCAATATAAGTTATCGGGGAAACAAAGAGAATGAAACTATTACTGCTCGCATGTACTCTTTAAAATTGAAACATTGAGTTGTATTGACAAAATGAAAAGACATATACAAATTCAAGCGTTAACCATCGAACTAAATAAAAATGCAAAATGTTTAGAAATACCATAAAATGCATATTATGCAGATTCTTGCTTCTATAGGTAGCATTTCTAGGTTTTATATTTCCAAACCAATTCTTTTCCTTGACCCTTCTAAGTAATCAGAAAGAGTATCCATAATCAAAACCCAAAACACAATCTTTAAAAAATCCAAGATGAAGACAAGTAAGAATAGATTGCTTACAGTTTGAGTCTGTTGGCGAAAAAAGCTATTCTCATACACCAACTATCAAACTTGCTTATGCAGCCTATCATTTTCCTCCATCGACAGCTTATTCATTGTTGTCAATTTTCTATTCACGGCTTGAAGATGCGATGATTTTTTACGTTGCTTCTCTCTAAATCTTCACTTGCACAAATACAACACGGTAATCATCTGAATAGTTCAATAAGCATGAAAGGAAAGCAAGGAAATTTTCAAAATCCAATAGGATAATTTTGCTGGATACCTTCTATTCTGAAATCAAACTTTGATCTATTTTGGCTCAATGTTGGACATAATTGGACACTCTAGAATCATCTGTTGACAACAGAGTGAACTGGGCTTTGGACATTCATGATATAATCTCTCCAAAGCATCAACCTGCTCAGGAGTGTTCCTCACATATTTCCCATTGTCCATCCCCATTTTACTGTCTTTACAGGCCGATGTCAGCGCCATCATCACTTCAATAAAAATCAATTTTGAGAACAAAAAAAATCACCCTCATGTGTAGAAATTGATAAATATGCTTAACTGCGTGCGTTAACTTTATTCTGCAAATTCCGAAGTACATGTTCGACAAACAAGATGGGTATTCTTGTGCTGAAATTGTATGTTCAAGCTATATGTTCAACTCTATTTAGTTCAGCAGACGCTATACAGTAACATGTAAAAGATTCACAAGAAAGCCTTTTGAATGATTTCATCATAAACTATATTGTATGAAGAATGATCGTCATCATTATTTGGGTTTGGTGACCGAATTAATATCTTAACACAATTGGCTGCTTTTTTCTTGACATTGCAACATAAAGCTGGCCATGTGAAAACACTGGTTCTCGTAAATATATACCAACAAAATCTAATGTTTGACCTTGTGATTTATTTATAGTTATAGCAAAACATAAGTTTACTGGAAATTGTGTTCTTTTAAACTGCACTGGTAATTTTTCATCTTCTGATGACATCAATGGTATTCTCGGAATAAACACGTTTGTTTTTAAAGTTGCCGATTGCAATTTTTGCGCTTATAACATGTGTTTTAAAATTACAACATGTCAATCTTGTGCCATTGCATAAACCGTAATAAGGATTCAAATTACGTAGTAATATAATTGGACAATTTTCTTTCAAAGTTAATCTGTAAGGAGGTAAACCAGCAGGATTTAAAGAATGCAAAAAATCTTAATACTGACTTTGATCATTCAATTCACATGTTTCATCAATTGCAACAAATGTTTTAGCTTCTTTTGGAAATTTTCTTATAAACATATCATTTATTTCATTTACAAAACCATTTTTCATCGTCAAAATAATACGGGAAGTTACATAAGATGCATCACGGAAGAAAGCATGCATATTAGTAAATGTTGTTTCAAATAATGCATTCAAAGATTCCTGCTCCTGCGGTACTGGCCAAATTGGGCTGGACCGCTACTGCGGTCTAATTTCCGCTTAAGCGGAATTGCTTCTACGGTTTCCTGACCGCTTCTGCGGTCCCATCTCACCTCACTCCCAACCGCTTATGTGGTTACTTCCTCGCTTCTGCGGGACCGCTTTTGCGGTCCCATTTCCGTAGAAGCGGAAATACCAGCAACCAGTAACACCAGCCTTCCCAAAAATCTATTTTTCGATCCATTAACCACCCGGAATCCACCCAGGCCCCCAGGATCCCAATCAAACATATCGACCAATCCCAAAACATATTACAGACTTGCTCGAGGCTTCAAATCATATCAAACAATGCTAAAATCAAGAATTACACCCCAATTCAAGCTTAATGAATTTTGAAATTTCAAACTTCTATTTCCGATGTTTAGACATATCAAATCATATCCGATTGACGTCAACTTTTGCACAGAAATCATATTTAACATTACGGACCTACTCCAACTTTCGGAATTGGATTCCGATCCTGATATCAAAAAGTCAACCTCCGATCAAACTTCTCAAAAACTTTTAAATTTCTATCTTTAGCCGAATGGCTTCAAAATGACCTACGCACCTTCGAATTCACTTTCGATCGCGCTCCTAACTCCAGAATTACCATACAGAGCTATTCCAAGACTCGGAATCCCAAACGGACATCGATAATACTGAAATGCACTTCAAGACAAACTTAAGAAATTCCTTCTAAAATGCTAACTTCCACAATAGGCGCCAAAACGCTCCCGAGTTATCCAAAACCCGGTACGGGCATACGCCCAAGTCTGAAATCATCATACGAACCTGCTGGAACCTTCAGATCCTGATTTCGAGGTTGTTTACTCAAAATTCCAATCCTAGTTCATTCTTTCAACTATAAGCTTCTCAAATGAGAGTTTTCATTTAAATTTAACTCCGATCTTCCTGAATTTAAATTCCGACCATGCAAACAAGTCAGAATACCTAAAATGAAGATGCTCATGGCCTCAGACTACTGAACGACGCGCTAGGGCTCAAAATAACCGGTCGGGTCATTACATTCTCTCCCACTTAAACATACGTTCGTCCTCAAACGTGCTGAGAACTATACTGAAGTAGTCTGAAATTGATGTTTAACTTCTCATGCACCTCCCTGTGCTACCACAACTTAGTTGAGCACATTGGCTCGATAAATTCTGAAGATATTCCCTTTTATTCAAGCAAATAAGCCTTAGAGCCCAATTCTAACATCCGAAATTCTATGCTTGGCCTGTTTCCAAAATACGATCACCGAATAAATCACTATACGCTGTACTCAAACATGACTGCATAACTCCGCTGAATTCACACTTTGAATCACTTTACTCATAGGACCACAATAACATTTATGTTTGAATTAATCAAAATTCCACGAATCTGATGCTCCCATTGCATCTCATGACCTACATAGGTCTTACTCTAACTATTACAATACTGCCACGACAAATGAGATGCCGAAATTCATAATCAACTGTCGAGTCAACCAACCGTCGAGTCTATACTTCTGATAAGAAAGATTACCACATTCTAAACCAAATAATGATCTTCGCTCCATAATATGCTTTATATAATCAGATTGCACTGATCTTAAATCTCATAATCTCGTCTCACCCAGTACGAACTGCTTAGGTAATAACCCACTCCGAATGCGGTCAAAAGTCTGATACGACTTCACAATGTGCTAATAGGCCACCAATCAGAACACAACACAAATGAAAATCGAACTCTGGAAGGAATTACCTAACTCCCGCACTACTACGGACCTTCATTAGAAGATAGGAAGCGAAACACACAAAAAAATAACATATAGAGGACCGGACTCGATATTACACTTTTGCGGTGCGCAACCCGATCCAAATAACATACCCATGGTGGCGTGCCACCCGATTCAAATAACATACCCATGGTGGCATGCCACCCGATATATACATAGATCTCATATAAGGATATTGCACTTTGAGCTAGATCTGCTCATTACAATAAAAATATCGAATTTCGATCGCAAGCATGTTAAGCACATAATACCACCCGTCAGAAAGCATACAGCGCTATAGGCTACAAAACGCAAGTGCAACTGAGGTGCGGTATAATATCTGAATCTTAAGAGCCATTTGCACATAATACGACATCGCTACGCGGAGCCTCAACGTATAAAAATTTACCAAGCCATCTTATAACTCGTACGGCGAAATACATCATTACCTAGAATAGGTGATGACAAAATAACACCCCTATTCCTCCATAGGGAACGCTCGCTGAAACGAACACAACTGGCTTGATATAAAGCCAAAATTCATATTTAAATCCATCCACCGACCTCAACTCGATCCTGATCATATCAAATTAAGCTAATGACCTTTCAAAGGTCTATACTAATTGCCCACCTCTCGTAACACACAAGGACAACCATCATAACCGGAGTACAATCCACAACTCAGAATCCAAGTGCCCTCCAGGCATCTATTCTCAATTTAACGATATCATCAAAATTCTTCATACTTGGTTTATATCTTTAATCAATCAAGTGGCGTCGTGCCACATTTATGCACTCTTCCTGTGGAACCCACTCCCACAATCTACCATAATAATTAACTGGGTCTTACCTCCAACCCACCGACCGCACTAACACTGATAAGCGATCAAGAATCATTAACCATGATACAAGCCCTCGTTACAAAATACCAATCTCAGGTGACACTGAAGACAACCCCAACTTACTTTAATCATTCAACCCTTTCCTTGCTCATCCGAGCCCGTGACATTCTTGTCAACACAGAACTACAAGCTTGATCCTCACTTCGTATTTCCATGCTACTCACTGCACCCAACGTGCCAACATACGATAGAACATAATTTTTCATCGTTACTCCGAAATCATTAATATTTTAACACTTCACCATATACAAACTTTTCACTTAACTCACTTCGGGATAATCATAGAACACACAGGTAAATTCCCATAACCGCAGAATATGCAAATCTGCAAGTAGTGGTCCAACCCACCATAGCCCTTCCGGAATCTGCTTTCGCATAACAAGCCACAACAGTATAATGGTTTAGAATGTTATCAATTATGGCGGCCGACAAACCTCACACGTACCACCACAAATCAAAATAATAACTCGATCATGCTAAATAAACGGATCACAGACCCCAACATGCCAAATTCAACTATGGCTAATCAATCCCTTTCCCTCCAATTTATCCTTGATTGCTTTGGAAATAATACTAATTATCTTCAACGCATAACATACTCCCTCTACACTCACCCCGAGTGACCTTGAATTGCGAGACCATGCTGTCTCAAATCTCATGAATTATTTCACATTTCTCAAATGTTACACCACAAGGTAACACATCATAGAACATTCTGGGCACTTTCCCACAAGCTACTACAAAGCTTGATTCTTAGTTGTACTTATATGCTTGAAATAATTAGGTACCACACTTTATCTTTTGAGTTCCACTAGGACCGTTGCTGAGAGCCACCCTTGATCCCGAATATAATCAGCTCCCTGAATCTTCTACCACATTAATACCCTCTCAATGAAGCACCTGACAAAGCCACAACTCTTTTAACCCATTTCTATACAAGGCATAAATCTTAAATCTTTTCCCAAGTTCGAATATGAGCCCATAAGGCTAAGCTTAGCACATCCTTAATAATTCCTCCGCTAAATTTACTACTTATGGTCTTTTCTTGTAGCTGAATTAACCCATCAATATGCTAATAACAAGAAATCACGCAAGTAGTTAATCATACCGCCCAATCATAAGCGGTGGGACTCTCCCACTTAGCTTGAAGCCATCATTTCACCATTCTTGAGTTCGCCCGACCGTTTTACCTCTTATTGACTTAACCTCTCACCACCAATTATCAAAATCTCTCGGGATCTTACTGTAAATCCCCATATTTCATGTTCTGAGTCTTCATCCACATTCGCACGACCGATCTGTTTGTTGAACAACCAATATAATTCCTTACAGAAGCTTCGCCAACCACGCGACCGCTAATCTGCTCACGGGGAATAACCCACCTAGGGGAATGACCTCCTGACATCTTCCCACGCCGCTGCACAGGGTACATTTACTATGACACCAATAGCCCATCCTGAGTCCGAGCTCACCTTCCAGTTGCACAAGTCCATTCGCCCCTCGCGGACATCAATTAAATGCACGACACATCCTTCCAAACTCAGGGTTATGCTGCACCCTCCTCCATTTCAAGCAGCTCCTTTCTGCCATATCAATATTCTGCCGCATAGTAGCCCAAACTTTACATCATACCCGCAGGCTTCAATCACCAATCATTAAAATCCCTAATTCGATCCAACTCTCCTTAAGGCGCGTAGTCTTCCTACTACCAAGCCCATATGCAACCCTCGCCACTTCCCACTTTTGCAGAACTCATCTCTTTAATTAACCACTCGACCTTGCTCCTCATACATGGCCTTCTAGAAGTTTTAAACACCATCTGACACTTACCACATGCCAGTCCTCATACTTTGCCGCTCAATTGTTGCCTTAAATGAAATCTATATTCGTGGCACTTGAACCCACCATTGCTGCTAACTTCAAACCTTTCCAAAAGTCATATTTATCGAGCCATCAACAGTAGAAATTACCATATTATGTGATATCTGACAGTTGTATCTTCAATACTATTTTGCAATATCTTGCCCCAAGGCAAATTGTCGCAGATCATAACACTAACAAGCTTAAAGCATTCAATTTGGACAGCAGCACCCCCATATAGAGGAGAACTCTACCACGCTTGCAATTATCACGTTTCATTACTTCTTCCAGTCCCTATCTGGCCATCCTTAATTCGATTGACTTTCCCCTGCCGGGAATAAAGTACTGAATCCCTTGATTACGCATTGAGTAAACCTCCCTTCAATTCATTCACTGCCCCGAAACACGGGCAATACCCTACCATTACAGCAACACTGCGGCTATAATAGTCCAATCAACTATAAGCATCATGGAAAAATGTGCCTAGCCTCAAGGCTCTTAGAAGTTCTGTTACTGAGCTAAAATAATAGAATATCCCTCCAAAGCGCGACTATAGTAGTCCAATCAACTATACCGAGAAAATCATCCCGCACCACATTTGTAGTGCCATACAATCCTTCAATTTTTAATTTATAACAAGCGCTCGCGTAAGATTGAGTAGGAAGAAATCAAAGGCATAAAACTCAAAGGAATCGAATCGCACGAAACGGAAACAAGAAGGGAAGTACTCCTAACAGTCTTGCAGCCTCCCAAGGATAAGTACAGACGTCTCCGTACCAATTCGCGAGACTCTACTAGACTTGCTCATGACTCGTGAGACCGACGGGAACCTAGCGCTCTGATACCATGTTGTCATGACACAAAATCCACTAAGGGTCGTGGCGGCGCCGGACACCTCTGTAAGGCCAGCCAACTAGATTATCAATTAATTCCTATTTTAATATTTTTGAAAATCTAAGGTTTTCCCTTCCATTTTCATAAATAAAAGTTCACTACTTGAATTCAAATTTAAATAATACAATTAGTACAAATCCGTTGAAACCCATCCTAGAAACCCGGTGTCACAAGTACATGAGCAACTATCGATAAGGAAAGTAAAATACAACATCTATCCAAAATACAGTGGACAGGGAATAAATAATAAAATTTTGAAAGGAACTACACTAGCTGCGGGTCATCTCGTACAATGCAGCTCACCTAGTCCCAGAGTTATACATGTTGCTATACCCAGTAGGCTGCTAGAAGTACATATGCATATGTAACAAAAATGCACAGAAGCGTAGTATGAGTAAATAATCAACGTGTACTCAATGAGCATCCCGCCTAATCCCGAAGTGGTAGAGACGAGATGGCCAACTCCGACACTTACTAGAGGTCAATTAGCAATTATTCTATAAGTGCGAGAATAATCATGGATTTGTACAGAAGTTCTGATTGTGAAGCCAGAAAACAAGTAAACACCTTCAACAATAAATCAAGGGCTTTTAAAGTCTGTTCTTTATTATCTTATCAGCTTATATCAAGCCAGGTAGGGCCAATTCCACATTTAAAATTTTCAAGTAATAGATAAACATGCGCAAATCATGCCGAGGTCGACGACCCGTTCCAACAGGAATATAAATTGTGCACTGCCGAGGGTCGAGCGACACGAAACATAGATGCATCTATTCTCACCGAGGCGTTCGGCCTGTTCCATAAATAAACACATATCCTGCTCGCGAATCATCCATGCGACGCAGGCACACATAAAGTACTTGCCAAAGTAAGAAACTAAGAGTTTATCGAGGATAATCATCCAAATAGACAAATTTCTCTTTTTAACATTTCAGGGAAAATTAATATTAAATCTCTTTTGAAATTCCTTTGCCAATTCAAGGTGATTTAAACAATTCAAACTATCAATGGGTTCACAGTTAATCCAAGTATAACATGCTTTTTGGGTCCTAGACTACCCGAACAACAGCATAATAATAGCTACACACGGACTCTCGTCACCTCGTGCGTACGTAGCCCACACAAATAGGAGCACATAACCAATTTAACTCACCTATGGGGTAATTTCCCCCTCACAAGATTAGAAAGGAGACTCACCTCGCTCCGAAGATCCACAACCGACATTCTATACTCTTCCGAAGGCTCCAATTGATGCACCATGCTCCAAGACTAGCCAATGGTTACGCAAATCCATTAATATATGCTCAAATATTCATTACAAACAAATTTATAGAAATTCCTAACCCCGATTGGAAAGTTGACCAAAACACCATCGGGCCCACAAGCCCGAAATCCGAAACTTTTCGAAGATAAAGTTTACCCATGACCTTAGGAACTCAAATATATACTTTTCTTTTAATTCCATACTCAAAATCGTGGTACAAATGAATAGAGCAAGAGACTCCAAGAAAGCAAACTATATCATAGATACGAAAGTTTCCCTACAAAAGGGGCTGGCTTCAACAACCCATAAGGGACGGCTTGCCAAGCTACACAAAAAGTTGATTTGTTTATAGTCGCAAAAGTTTTCCTACAAAAGGGGTTGGCTTCAACAACCCATAAGGGACGGCATGCCAAGCTAGACAACTCAGAAAACTTTTGTACCATAACCAACGTTAGCAATTTATAACTCAGAAAACTTTCATACTACAATAAGCTAACTTTCTTATAGTATTCTTACTCTATTTTTCATACATGGACCGACCTTTCCATCCATTCAAAAGAAAGAACAAGAGAGAAATTGAGAAAGAACTCATATGTAGAATTTCACAAAAGATTTACAAGGTTTACAAGATGATTGCTAGATCATCCTACAACTACTACAAGGCATCCTTTACATAGGTCTAGGAGGTTATTACAAGACAAACTTTCACGATAAAATAAACCTATCTTACATGGCAAACTTATCTTACAAGTGGGTCCTTCTAAGCGTGTGAAGAACTTTAGGCAAAACCACTAAAAACATCTAAAACATGTGAAAGGGGTGAAATATGCATGGTGTAGCATGTGAAAGTATGAGGGAGCATATGACGCCATGTGAAAGTATGGTGTTGCACGTGACAAAGCATGTGGAGACATGTGGAAACATGTGAAAACAAGTTGAAGTGGGGACCGGATAGCATGGAAAGATGTGAAAATTTGTCTTAACATAGGTAGGATATTTTTGAGGGTTTTTGGTGGTTAATTCAGGATTATGTTGGGATTAGCAGGGATTTAGGTAATTATCCTTCATTGATTCTAGGGTTGTCTTCTAGGCATCTTTTCCAAGACCTTGTATAGTAACACGTAGAATTTGACGGCCCTTCTTCACTGTGTTCTTTCTCTTTTGGATTGAAAGATGTAATCCACAACCTTAATCTGGAAACATCTTGAGTGATCTTTTCTCGGATGACTTTGTATGGGTTTTGATATTCTTTATCTACTGCTCGGACTCTTTCCCAGTGAGGATGATTGCTTGTATAATTCTAGCTTGCCCAATATTTTGGCCATATCTCTTTCGGTATACACCTATTTTGCTACCAGCATAGTTTGCTTTCTTGGAGTCTCTTGCTCTGTTCATTTGTACTATGGTATCAGAGTCAGCCCATCCTTTCGGAAGGAGGAAAATTTACTAAATATGTCTGAGTCATTTCCGTCATCCTCATTCTCTACTCTTGCAAAAATGAATATGTCCCCTACTCTATATAAAACCTTGTCCAAAAAATATGATTACCTCTATGAAGTAGATATCTTACCCGAAGACCAAAACGTATTATCCACTGAACTACCTCTCATAAACCCATACTCAGCCTTTGCCAAAAAATCCTTTGCACCCTAGACCCAAATTCGTTCCTTAGTCCAACACAGACCAAAATGAGTTAAAGAATATGTTGCTGCCTCAAAACTTGACCAACATCCTATTCTTGCCACTCGAGAGGAACAATTTATCACCCTTCAAATACCAGATGATTTTCCTAGACAATGGAGAGATCATGGTTTTACCCACATCTATTTTGGTGCCATCCGAATTGCTTTAACATATCACGGAAGAAAAGGTCAACCTGTCATAGCTCGACTTTCTCTTCTAGATACACGATATTTGGAGTACCAACATGCAAACTTTAGTACTGCCGAAGTTACCCTAAATTCTGAAACTGTCTTCATAACCATCTTTCCAAATTTCAACATGTCTATTTCTGACCCGTACCTAACCGAAGCACTAAAAATCCAAGTCCAAATCTAAGGAGCCCCACAAGCCAAAGACTCTATCCAAGCTACTCTTCACCACCAAATGGCGTGGCGAGTCCAAAATCATGCCATGGATATTTGCCTACCCGGAGGAGAAAAAGCCTTACTATTAAATATTGATGCTACCAAAGGAAATACCATGTGCACGTAAATACCTAGACAGATTTCCAGAGATGAACTTGTCAAAATCCTTCCTGATTCCTGGATCACAAAGTATGAGAAGCTAAGAGAACCAGAGGAATCTTTGCAAGCTGGTGAACCAACTTTTACCTAAAGAAGTGACAAAACCGTTTGCATAAGCTTTGACTATTCCCATATCAAAAAAACCAATAAAACCATATTTTTTTGCCAAATAATTCAACCCAAAGATGCAACCGATACATACCAAGAACCTGATAGAGAATTTTTCTGGAATATACAAAGCATAATGGAAGAACATGACTGGTGCCAATATTTTGACAAAAAAGGAAAACGAATGTGGTGGTTCAAATTCCCCTTCACTGGAAACTGCCCATGGGATCTCGGTTGCACTTGCCAAGACTATTTAGAAGATCCAATTGGAGAATATGATGAACATCACCAGCATAAACCAAAATCCAAGAAAAAGGGTAAAACTACTGAAAGACAATTTCGGGCCAAATATGTAGATAAAGATCCTTCGATTGGCTCATTAAGCCGTCCAGGTAAATATGAATTTCTTGTCAGTTACAAACCCCAAGAATGGCCAAAACGACCGGAAAAATTCATCCCTAGCTGGGAAGATAGTGAAACTGTGACCAAATCCAAACCAACATCACCTCATACCCCAGTATCCAAAAAGCCACCTGAACCTAAAACTCCACCAACCCAAAGGTCCACACATCCACAAATATTCATGATGAGCCCTTCAAGTTCCAACCACTCCCAAGATTTTCCTCCACTTCAACCTTTTGAAAAAGAGGGTATCAGCCATGCTCCAAAAATCTCCAAGAAAAACATAGTACTGCCATATGGAGAAAAAAAACCCAACAAGTGACATTGAGGTAACAATGAACTGGCAATCAGAAAATTCCATCTGCCAGAATAAAGTGCTCAATAATATTGGCAACACCATAAAAAACGTGGCCCATGCACAAAACAAGTTAATGAGCAAAGTGGAAACAATTGAGAAAAAGGTGGAGCAGACATCATCTCAACATTCAGGATTGATCAAATCCTTGGAACTAAGGTTGGAAAATTAAAATATGAGATCTGCCCGCGAGGAGCTTCACTTTTCCAATTTTTCCAACATCAACAACAGGAGACGATTTCCATCAAAGAACAAATCAAACTTCTGAGAAATGATCACTTTGAGCCACAAAGAACCCCAATTTTCCCTCCAAAACCTACCTTCTTCTTACGTCTCCACAAGCATACTCACCACCTAAATTGGACTACACCTTTTCTACCTTTCCATCTACCTCACAAAATCCAATCTCTTTTACCCGACCAGCAAAAGAAGAAAATGATTTTGATATCGCAAAAATGGTTTGGGAAAGGAAAGATGCCCTTGCAGCAAAGAAACAAACAAAGAAAAGGCGAGACCAAGGAGAAAGTTCAAAAGGATCGAACCCTGAAAATCTGATAATTTTTTACCAGAAGGCTCCAGACCTCTATGTCTCTCAGCCAAGATACATATTAGAAGAAGATACCCCATGGTCGGAATCCCTAAACTCATCAGACAATGAAATAATGGAAGATAACTCTCAATCAAGCAATGAATCTACAACGAACTCTTCTTAAGAAGGCGACCCTCCAATATTTGTAAACCAGCCAAGAGATCCAGAAATATCTGTAGTAGATGATGAACAAGAAGGCATGACAGATGAACCAATCCCAGAAAGAAGATATGAGTCCATGGCGTCAAAGCCAGTTGGAACTGGCTTTCACACTTTCACCTTAGATGATGTCTAGGTTTCAAAATGGCCTCAACGGATCCAAGAATTCTATACTTGGATGGTGACCAAAAATTTGGTGGAATGAGAAAAGTATATTATCCTTTCAGAACTCACTTCACGGTTCTCCGGAATCCTTAGAGACTGGTGGAATGCACTTGGAATTCAAGACAAAAATACTTTTCTTACTTCCCAAGTTTTTGCCTTCAACATCAGAATCCTATATGAAGTTTTCTGCGGAGATGCTGCACAAAGACAGGAGAAAATGCTAAAGGCAACTCTTCGAGATGAAGTGTGTGTCATTTGACAGAAATGACATTGATACACATTTTCAAAAAATGGCGAAGATATACTTCGAGATTGGAGGAGACATCAATCTAAAGCAAGCTTTTGTATCTTCACTACCAAAGTTGTTGGCAAGTCGATGCATGACCATCATCGAAGAAACGTTTCAGTCCATAACCAACCCATAAATTGGTTACATCAGGCAAACTATTTTTGTAGATTGATGATATTTGTACGAAGCGCTCTGCCATAAAAAAAATTATCCAACACAATCCAGTGCTTGATAAAGCATGTCGCAAATCTGATCTAATCACCGGATCAGGATGCTCCTACCGCACATCAAGGAGAAAGAGAGAATTTAGGAGGTTCAAATGGACAAGAATTCCAGACTAGAAATCAAGGTCAAAGAGACACACAAAATATTTCATACGGAGAAGGCCAGGAAATTTTCACAAGAAAAACAGATGTTTTATTTGTCATAAGATTGGACATTTCGCTAAAAACTGTCCACAATCAAGAAGATCTATTAAACTCAATGAAGAGATTGAAGATTACACTGGCATACATCTTGGAAAGGAGGAGGACCTTGAATCCATATTCTCTGTGGATGATGAACCTAATGACGAAACTTTATTCTCTCTTGATATCTATGAAGATCAAGGCAATGATCATTACCAGATTTCAGAACCAATGATCGAAGCTCGAGAGGAGATCAATGCTCTCACAGTCGTTCCTCAAGTAGAACTCAAAGTTTATACATCAAAGTGGGACAAACCAACTCGAGTTATTGGTTTCATCGACACCGGAGCTGCTTCCTCACTTATAAATCCTCCCGTTCTCCCTGAAGATCAATGGATACCGCATTTTAAGGATTTCAACACTGCATCAAATGCAATCTTGACCACAACTGTCATTACAAAGCACCCGATCACCATTGAGTTCTTTCTAGGATTGAAGTACAGAACGAAGCTACTAGGATCTGATGTACCAGGAAAAGATCTTATTATTGGATTTGACATTTACAGACAGCTTAGAGATCAGCTCCAGATCAAGGCTAATGGGATAGCATTTAAAAAGCACTTCAGGCCTTGTTCTGAGATTCCAAGGCTATTCCAAATCACCAATGATGAACAGATTAAAGAGATTGAGCAAAATCTCATTGAACAATCATGTGCTGACTCACACAAGGATTTTATAAAGAAAGGGAAACGCCCGCTCTGGAAAAATGAAGAATTTTTCATCAAGCTCCCTTTCAAGAAAAATGAAAATATCAATCCGATAAAAGCCAGTCATTCAGGGATGAATCCAGATCATCTTCAGCTCGCAAAGAAAGAATGTGAAGAACTTTTGGTATTTGATCTGATCGAGCCATCAGATTCATAGTAGGCATGAGAAGCATTTTATGTCAACAAAAGGGCTGAGCAAACAAGAGGAAAACTCAGGTTAGTCATCAACTACCAGCCACTTAACGATTTCCTCCAAGATGATAAGTTCTCTATCCCAAATAAACTCATCCTTTTTTCCCACTTAGCCAAGGCCAAATATTTTTTTAAATTTGATTTAAAGTCAGGATTTTGGCAATTGGGAATCCACCCTGAAGAAAGACCCAAAACGGGATTTTGTATCCCCGATCATCACTTCTAATGGAAAATCATGCCCTTCGGGTTAAAAACTACACCTTCCTTGTTCCAAAAAGCCATGATAAAAATATTCTAACCCATCCTCCATACCTCCTTAGTCTACATCGATGACATCCTGTTATTTAGTAATACATTGGAGGAATATATCAATCTGCTTCATCAATTTGAGGCATTAGTAACACAGTACGGAATCATGCTCTCAACAAAAAAGATGGTTCTTGCTCTAAAGGAGATTGATTTTCTTGGAATGCATTTTGTCCAAGGAGAATACAGTCTAGGACCACATATATGTCAGGAACTACTCAAATTTCCAGATACCAACTTCACAACAAAGCAGATACAATAATTTTTGGACATAGTAAATTATATGAGAGATTTTATCCCAAATATCTCTACATACATTTCTCCATTTACGGAGATGCTCAAGAAAAATGCTCCACCATGGGAAAAGAAACAAGATGAAGCAGTCAAGGAAATGAAGGAGATTTCTAAAAATGTCAAGTCCCTCTATATCCCTTCAGATGGTAAGAAGATATTACAGACTGATGCCAGCAATGAATATTGGAGTGCTGTTCTATTTGAAGAAATAGATAGCCAGAGGAAAATATGCGGATACACTAGTGGAAAGTTCAAAGACGCTGAGAAACATTATCACTCCACTTTCAAGGAAATTCTTGCAGTAAAGAATGGAAACAAGAAATTCAATTTCTTCCTTATTCATATAGAATTTCTGGTAGAAATGGATATGAAGGCCTTCCCTAAGATGATTCAGCTAAATGCAAAAATTATTCCCAATCCTCAGATTCTCAGGTGGGCTCAATGGTTCTCTCCATATAAGTTTCAAGTCAGACATCTGAAAGGAAAGGATAATACTCTCGAAGATTTTCTGTCCCGACCAGAAGAATTCTCAAAGAGGTTTTTCCCATCACAACCGAAATATAAGGAAAAGCTAATGTCACCTCTTCATGTTCTCAAGTTTACCAGGAACAAGTTCATTAAAGCCAACAAATCATCCACCGGAATTGTTCAATCTCATGGATCCCTTTGATCTGTCAATTATTATTGAAAGAAGAACTCATTATGAGCTCCAAGTTTTTCGACAACATGGAGGATCCATTCTCAAGCCATATGGGGTCAATCCAGAGTATCCGTTCTGCCATATATTCATAGCTCAAGCTAAGGATTTTCCACTAGAACTATTATGGTTTTTCTTGTACATATGCCATCAGTATTGTATTTTCATGGAATTCAATTGCAACGTCTTCAAGGATTTTGATAACATTGCACCAGCTCTTAAAATATTTTTGCTATGGTTTAAACCTAGAAGATACTGGATGAAATGTTTCAATGATTCCTACACAGCAAAGGTGTTCATGTTTCATAGGCCATTAAAGATTATTAATGGAAAAGTCCAGGCACAAACAGAGGCATCATTATCGTGGAAATTTCCCGTGTCCATTTTATCAATGGAAGAAGAATATAGCGAGGCACAACGAGTCCTTTTCCAGCAAAATAGGTGTATACCGAAAGAGATATGGCCAAAAGATTGGACAAGCTGGAATTATACAAGCAATCATCCTCACTGGGAAAGAGTCCGAGCAGCAACAAAAGAATATCAAACCCCATACGAAGTCATCCGAGAAAAGATCACTCAAGACATTTCTAGATTAAGGTTGCGGATTACATCTTTCAATCCAAAAAAGAAAGAACATAGTGAATAAGGGCCGTCAAATTTCAGGCGTTACTACACAAGGTCTTGGAAAAGATGCCTAGAAGACAACCCTAGAATCAATGAAGGATGATTACCTAAATCCCTGCTAATCCCATCATAATCCTAAATTAGCCACCAAAAAACCCTCAAAAATATCCTACCCATGTTAAGATAAATTTCCACATCTTTCCATGCTCCACTTCAACTTGTTTTCACATGTTTCCACATGTCTCCACATGCTTCGTAACATGCAACACCATACTTTCACATGGCGTCACATGCTCCTACGTACTTTCACACGCTACACCATGTGTATTTGACCCCTTTCACATGTTTTCAGATGTTTTTTAGGGGTTTTGCCTAAAGTTCTTCACATGCTTAGAAGGACCCACTTGTAAGATAAGTTTGCCTTGTAAGATAGGTTTATTTTATCTTGAAAGTTTGTCTTGTAATAACCTGCTAGCCCTATATAAAGGATGCCTTGTATTAGTTGTAGGATCATCTAGCAATCATCTTGTAAACCTTGTAAATCTTTTGTGAAATACTACATATGAGTGCTTTCTAAACTTCTCTCATGTTCTTTCATTCGAATGGATGGAAAGGCCGGTCCATGTATGAAAAATAGAGTAAGAATAATCTAATAAAGTTAGCTTATTATAGTACGAAAGTTTTCTGAGTTATAAGTAGCTAACGTTGGTTATAGTACAAAAGTTTTCTGAGTTGTGTAGCTTTGCAAGCCGTCCCTTATGGGTTGTTGAACCCAACCCCTTTTGTAGGAAAACTTTTGCGACTATAAACAAATTAACTGTTTGTGTAGCTTGGCAAGCTGTCCCTTATGGGTTGTTGAAGCCAGCCCCTTTTGTAGGGAAACTTTCATATCTATGGTAAAGTTTTATTTCTTGGAGTCTCTTGCTCTGTTCATTTGTACTGTTAATTTTCTACACATTTTCATACTAAAATCCATACATAATTAATGTATCTAACTCATAATAGGTAGAAATAATTTATCTGAACATCGTTGATGAAGAACCTCTCTTGAATCCTCCCAAAATTGCAAAAGCCATGAGGAATGAGAGAGAAATGGCCAAAATCCGACTTTTAAAACAATGCTTCTGCCTCCAGACATTTCCACTTATGCGGTACCATTACTGCTTCTGCAGAAACTGCTTTTGCGGTTTTGGGCCGCTTCTGCGATTCTGGCCAAATTGGGCTAGACCGCTCCTGCTGTCTAATTTTCGCTTAAGTGGAATCGCTTCTGCGGTTCCAGCTCACTTTACTCCCAATCGCTATTGCGATTATTTCCTCGCTTATGCGGGGCCGCTTCTACGGTCCCGTTTCCGCAGAAGTGGAAATACCAGCAACCAGCAACACCAGCCTTCCCAAAAATCTATTTTTCGTTCTGTTAACCACCCGAAATCCACCTGAGACCTTCGGGACCCCAACCAAACATACCGACCAATCCTAAACTACATTACAAACTTGCTCGAGGCTTCAAATCATATCAAACAACGCTAAAATCATGAATTACACCCTAATTCAAGCTTAATGAACTTTGAAATTTCAAACTTCTATTTCCGATGTTTAGACCTATCAAATCACATCCGATTGACCTCAAATGTTTTCACACAAATCATATTTGACATTATGGACCTACTCCATCTTTCGAAATTGGATTTCGACCCCGATATCATAATGTCAACCTCTGGACATCGATAATACTAAAATGCACTTCAAGCCAAAAGAAATCATCATACGAACCTACTGGAACCCAATCCGGGCATACGCCCATGTCTGAAATCATCATACAAACCTGCTGGAACCTTCAGATCCTGATTCCGAGGTTGTTTACTCAAAATTCCAATCCTAGTTTATTCTTTCAACTTTAAGCTTCTCAAATGAGAGTTTTCTTTTAAATTTAACTCTAATCTTCTTGAATTTAAATTCCGACCATGCGAACAAGATATAATACCTTAAATGAAGCTGCTCTTGGCCTCAGACTGCTGAACGACGTGCTAGGGCTCGAAACGACCGATCGGGTCATTACCGCAACGTACTTCATTTATAGTTAGCGGGTCTTCATATAATTTTGGTCCTCTTATATTCATTAATAATAATCTTAGATAAAGTCTTTCACATTCTATTGGATGAGATGTTACAACACGTTCAATGACATTACCCTTTATTCGAAGGGTCTACATTTTATATTGTACTGACCATACAAAATATTGTGTAAATTCTTTATACAGTAGATTGAGCTTTATTGCATCTTTATTTGTTTTATTCATATCAAAAAATTCTACTAACATTGTTTTTCTAATCATAGGATTATTCATAATTGAGTTTATACTCGATGCACTATTAAAAGAAAAAAATTATTGTCCTTCAAGATGTAACTGAAGATGATAAACAGCTTGTGTCATTTCATTAATAAGGAATCCAAATAAACGCCATGTAGCCTCAGGTGGTGATACCCATCGAGCAGACTAATATTCTTTTATTTCATCTACTTCAACATTTGCGTCATTGTCATGTATGTGAAATGCAATTTTATCATGTCCTTTGCATATGTATTTATAAATATATTTAACAGCTTTAATATCTGAACAAATTCAACATTTATATGATAATTGAATTTTTCAAGTAAGAATGGATTATAAGGGACAACCCATTAGTTATCGAAACAGTGATCTTTGACTTACACAAGTCCTGTGTTTCGTCTTCTATAAGTTGGGTAAGAATTTTTTCCTTTTGAGGTATGATCAGCAAAGCTTCTTGGATAATTGAATCTGCAACAACCTTTTTTCTTTTGCATACATGAATTTGTAGGATTTAACTTACCACAAGGTCCATGCATCATATGTTGGAGAACAAGTTTATATAAGGTTTCTTCAGCTTTACAATTAGGTAACTCAGCATGAACAATATTGTAATAAGATTCTGGAGTGAGTAGTTTGTATTCATTAGTAAGTATAATAAGGAAATGAGCATGTGGTAAACCACATTTTTGAAATTCTATAGTATACATAAAAGCTGCAACTTTTTCAAAGATATTTCTTTTTAATATATCTGTTTTTAGTTCTTCTATCTTTGCTCTAAAAACTTGACTAATTAAATCAGATCTGTTCGGTGCTTCGTCAGTTAGAAGCAAGTGCTCTTTTATCTCGGGCCAAGATGGGTTACAAGTCATCGTTATGAATAGATCAGGTTTTCCAAATTATTGTACCAAAGAAATAACATCCATGTAGCGTCGACGCATGTCTCTTGGTCCGCCTATAAAAGTAACAGGAAGGAATGTTTGCTTTCCTATATTTGAAGCGTCTCTTTCTCTAAGTCTTAAAACATCAATCAGTCCTTGTAGCATTTCTATCCTAAAGAGATCTAGGTTACATGAAAAAAAGTCCGATCTCTGTGTTTCAAGTTTTATGTGTTGATCTACTAAATATTGTTGGAATAATCTTCCAGAATGCAAAGTTTCATTTGTTTCATCTTCTCTCATTTGGAAGTTATAACAGTATTATTCATGAAGAGAGATATTATCTCTTTTTCTTTTTCCTTTTTCAAGATTTTGAGCTTCTATGTCAAGGTATCCATCAAAAGAACACATATTTCTAATACTTGGTATTTCTTCATGTTCACAATAGGCTCGACTTTTAGAAGTATCTTTTGGTTGTATAATTTTTTTTAATGCCACAGTGCCATCCACATTGACCATATGGAAGCAATAGTGGATACTGTAGTGGATCATAACATCCGTAGTAGTAGTTCACTGTTTGAGATCTATTGCTATAAGTGTAGATTCGAATACGAGGTGCAGAACTAACTTCAGTGATTTCTCTTTCAACCCATATCCCTGCAACTTCTGATGTAGTAGGAAGATTGTATACATGTTGATCCAAGCCTGAGTCAGATTTAAGTGCAATATTGTAGTTCGATAGATTTGAAACATCTATTAGGGATTTTAAGAAAGTCTAATATGGATTAATTCTCAGTATATTCATTAGTTTTTTGACTATTGATTCATGGATTTTGTCTGAGCAAGCCATTCTATTAGCTAATTCGTTATCGTTATCGTAGAAATATAGTTGTAGATTTCTTTCTATTCCACTCGGAGGAAGTAAATCGTTGATAAAATGATACATCTTCCCTTGAACTCTAAATGTATATATATACCATGATTTCTTTTTGCTAATTCTTTGTCATAATTTACACCAAGTGATGTAAATGCAAACATATTATTGTATGTTCTGATATATGTGTGAAAATATTTACATTCTTCGGTAGTTCCTAAATATAAATTCTTCAATTCAGCAGGCATTTCATATGAAACTAACTTGATCGAACCATTGTTACAGCAAAATCCAAGTGGTTCGTATTCAAGTTTTTTGGCACCACAAAATTTACAGTTAGGCTCAGTTTTCATGGGAATATAATCAGATTGTAATTGACCAACTTATGAACAACTTTTTTTGTGAGTTATAACATGTATATTTAGGTATCATTAGCATAAAACTACTAATTAGGTAATATACAACACTATATAAATAAAAGATTGGGGCAAACCTTTTTTTTCCAACCATTTTTGAGCTCATACTACTGTTTTCATTACATGCATGTGACGTTGAGCCTAATTTCAAAATGTAATAAATTAGCAATAATAAAGACGTTATGTATCGTAGACATATAACTCAATGTTGGATCCTTGATACTTGCCTATTTCAAAGGAGTAGAAGGGATAAGTTATATTCTTTTGCTTTTCAATTGTAACCGGCAAAGCATCAACGTGAGACTCGTTGGCTATTAGGGGAAACATCACACATTTAGCATCATTTAGTAAAACTCACATGCAAAGACCGTGAAGTGACACCCCTACAACGAGTAAAAGAACAAAAGATGTATTTTAACCTGTTGCTAAAGAGCCCACCAGAGGAACAGTTTGTTGCTGAAACTCAGCTTCTGTAGTGCTATGGAAACCAACATTGTTGGACAAATTAGTTCTTTTGTTCATCGTTGTAGTAATAGTGCTTCTTCTTTTTTCTGGTAGATATTAATCTATTTTTTCATGTCGCCTAAGTTTCATCCCAGCTTCTGACTTTGTTGAGCAGACATGTTTGTTCTTTTGGTCAGAAGTCATTAGTCCTGCAGAAGCATAATTATAAGAATTAAAACACAAGCTACAGAGGTACCAGCAGAAGCAAATAGCAACAAGATTAATCAATTGTTAATAAAGATATCTTGGCTAGAAAGTGCAATGACGAATTTCAATATTAGCTATGTATTCTTATGTCCATTAACATGTTCAGTCTGTGAGAATGAGCTCAAAATAACTCAAGTGTACCTCTGTGCGAAGAGGAAATTAACAGCCAATTAATGAAGCCATGGAAATTTTATTTTGCAATATATTATAGATATGAAAACCTAAATATCAAATAGATCGACATAAATTTAATATGTTACATGACAAGCTAACTGTAATACCCAAAGATAAAAAGAACCTAGAGAAGGCAAACATTTTTAGAATTTTTTTAAGATTCTGACCTATATCATTTTCCAAGTAGTAGCAATGATATAATTTTGCTCCAGGCAAATGACAAAAAAAGTTGTTGATATTCCTCAGAACAATAGAGATAAAAATGAATCACAAATACTTCAAAAATAGAGAAGAAAGTGCATTCATAGTAATTTTATTCCTTCAAAAGCTACCAGTAACTATTGGCACATCTAATTATCAAAATAAAAGCTAAGTAAACTGATACTGGATGGCATATCAAGAGACACAATCTTTCAACCAGTTTTTCAGGTCAATTTGGTTCTAAGGAAACTAAAATTGAAAAATATCTTGGGTGTACGATCCAGATTTTCTACCCTCGGGAGTCGTGATAGCGCCTACTAATAGGAGCTAGGGAAGCCAATTACCAACTACCTCTTTTAACAAACCACGACAATATTAGAAATAATGAAACATTTAATAATAGAGCAGAAGGTCAACAATTAATACTGGGAGGGGAACATGCTTATGGGGTAGCAGATGGATCAGAATATCAAGAATAATAAGGAAACAACATCTGATTTCTTCTAACACAGAATAAGGGAAAAACAAACTACTTTCACTTATTTCAATTTCCTCTCGTTGTAGGCGTGCAACTCGACCCCATTTCTCAAAATATCACGTGGTCGGCATACCACTTGATCCCATTTCATAATTTCACGTGGTAGGCGTACCACTCGCTCCCATTTCATAATATCACGTGGTAGGCGTACCACTCGATCCCATTTTGTAATATAACGTGGTAGGCGTACCACTCGCTCTCATTTCATATTATCACGTGGTAGGCGTACCACTCGATCCCATTTCATAATATCACGTGGTAGGTGTACCACTCGATCCCATTTTATAATGTCACGTGGTAGGCGTACCACTCGCTCCCATTTTATAATATCATGTGGTAGGTGTACCACTTGCTCCCATTTCATAATATCATGTTGTACGCGTACAACTCGATCCCATTTCGTAGTATCACAATACACAAAATAATCCTGGCAAGGTAACAAGATAATATAATAAACTATCCCGGCAGGGGAGATCCAGCTATAACCAAACTTATTATATTTCTACCTAACACGTCTAAATCAATGCCAAGTCTCAACAATTACTGGCTCAATGTTTAATGATTTCCAAACAAGTCCTCATAAACAACAATTAAGAATTTGATAATTTGGCAATTCAGGACTCATAGCCATGCTCGACACCAGTGTATAGATACTCGTCACCATGCCTATACAACGTACTCGATAAATAACAATTATCAAATAAGACTCTACTCCTGTTCCTTCAAGCCAAAGTTAAACCAAACACTTACCTCAAATGCTCCAAAAATCAACTCAAGCCTCTAGTGTAGCTTTACCCCTCGAATTTACCACCAAAACGCTTGAATCTCGTCACAAATTTCTTGAATGCATCAACAAATGCTAATTGAATCAATTGAATGCTTAAAAATGAATTTCCCAAAGTTTTACTAAAAAATTCCCAAAATTCCCTCGGGCCCACGTGGTCAAACCCGAGGTTTGAACCAAAACTCGGTTACCCATTCCCCCACAAGTTCATATCTATGATTTGTTTCGAAATCGAACCTCAAATTGAGGTCCAAATCTTAAATTTTAAGAAAACCTAGGTTCTACCCAAAAATCCCCAGTTACACCCATGAAAAACCTTGATTTTAAGATGAAAACATGATAAATGATGTTAAAGATTGAAGAAATTAAGTGAAAATCAACTTACAATTGAATTGGAGAAGGAAGAGTTCTTGAAAAATCGCCAATGGGTGTTTGGGTTTGAGAAATATGAAAAGTGAGGTCTAAAATCGTCTAAGTATGAAAAATGCTGGTCTCAGATGTGGGAATTGCGAATTTGGATTCACAATTGCAAACCCTGCAGTTTGGGAAATGCAAAGTCGAGTTTGCGTTTGCGAACTCTGAAGGATACTATGATGTTTGCATTTGCGAGGGAATATGTTGCATTTTCTACAGCTCACTATCACATTTGCGGACAAATGTTTGCATTTGCGAAGGTTGAGGCTAAAGGCGGGCATCCCATTTTTGTTACATTCTCTCTCACGTAAACATACGTTCATCCTCGAACATGCCGAGAACTATACTGAAGTAGTCTGAAATTGTTGTTCAACTTCTGATGCACCTCCCCGTGCTACCAAAACTTAGCTGAGCACATTGGCTCGATAAATACTGAAGATAATCTCGTTTATTCAAGCAAATAAGCCTTAAAGCCCAATTCCAACAACCGGAATTCTATGCCAGGCTTGTTTCCAACATATGACCACCATATCAATCACTACACGTTGTACTGAAACATGACTGCATAACTTTGCTGGGTTCTTATATTTCAACACTTAGTCCATAGGATCACCATAATATTCTCTGATCAACATAGCAAAAAAAATTCAACGAATCAGATGCTCTCATTGCACCACATGGCACGCAAGTCTTACTCTAACTCTTACAATACCGCCACGACGGATGAGATGCCTAAATTCATAATCAACTACCGAGTTAACCAATCATCGAGTCTATACTTATTACAAGAAACATTACCACATTCTTAACCAAATAACGATCTTCGCTCCTTAATATACATCATATAATAAGATTGCACTGATCCTAAATCCCACAATCTCATCTTACCCAGTATGAACTGCTCAGACAATAAGCCACTCCGAATGCAACCACAAGTCTCATATGATGCCACAATTTGCCAATAGGCCACCAATCCGAACACAACACAAACATAAAATCAAACTCTGGGAGGAATTACCTAACCCCGCGCTAATACGGACCTTCCTTAGAAGATAGGAACCGAAACACAAAAAAAAATAACATATAGAGGGCCAGACTCGACATCACACTGTTACGGCGTGTAACCCGATCCAAAGAACATACCCATGGCAGTGTGCCACCCGATCCAAATAACATAGATCTCACATAAGGAGATTGCACTTCGAGCTAAATCTGCTCATTACAATAAAAATATCAAATTTCGATCGCAAGCACGTTAAGTGCATAATACCATCCCTGAGAAAGCTCATAGCGCTATAGGCTACAAAACTCAAGCACAACTGATATGGGGTACATGATCTGAATCTCAAGAGACATTTGCTTATAATACGATATTCCCACGCGGGTGCTCAACACATACACAATTTCTCAGGCCGTCTCACAACTCACACGGTGCAATGTATCACTTCATGAAATATTTGACAACGAGATGACACCCTGACTACTCCATAAGGAGCGCATTACTGAAATGAACATAACTGGCCTATCATAGAGCTCATATTCACATTTAAACCCATCCACCAACCTCAAGTCGATCATGGTCACATCAACTTAAGCCAATAACCTTTCAAAGGTCCATACTAATTTCCTTCTTCTCATAACACACAAGAACAACAATGATAACCGGAGCAAACCCCCTTCCACAACACATCGATCTCGGGTGACGCGGAGGACAATGCCAAATTAATCTAATCGTTCAACCCTTTCCTTGCTCATCTGAGCCCGTGACATCCTTGTCAACACCGAACTGCAACCTTGACCCTAACTTCTAATTTCCATACCTCTCACTGCACACAACGTGCCAATACACGATAGAACTCGATTTTTCATCATAACTCCAAAATCATTAACATTTTAACAATTCATCATATATAAACTTTTCACTTAACTCACTCTGGGAGATTCATATAAACACACAGGTAAATTCCCATAACCGTAGAATATGCAAATCTGCAAGTAGTGGTCCAAGCCACCAAAGCCCTTCCAGAATCTGCTTCCACATAACAAGCCACAATAGTAGAATGGTTTAGAATGTTATCAATTACGGCGGCCAACAAACCTCACACGTACCGCCACAAATCAAATGCATAACTTGATCACGCTGAATGAACTGATCACTGACACCAACATGCCAAATTCAACTATGGCTAATCAATCCACCTTCTTCCAATTCATCCGGTGTTGCCTTAGAAATAAGACTAACTCCATCCAACATATAATATACTCCATCTACACTCACCGCGAATGACCTTGAATCACGAAACCATGTTGTCTCAATTCCCACGAACTGCTTCATAACACCCAAATGCTACACCACAAGCCAAACATCCCAGAACATTCTGTGCCTCTTCTCATAAACTGCTACAAAGCTTGATTCTTAATTGTACCTACAAGCTCGACATCATTAGGCACCACACTTTACCTTTTGAGTTCACTAGGACCGTTACTGAGAGCCACCCGCTCTGACTTGGTCTCGTATAATATCAACTCCATGAATCTTTTTGCACATTAATACCCTCTCAACGAAGCACCTAGCAGAACCACCCCCATTTAAACCTGCTTCCATATAAGGCATAAATTCTAAATCTTTTCCCAAGTTCGAACATGAGTCCATAAGGCTAACCATAGCACATCCTTAATAATTCTTCTGCTCAATTTACTACTTACGGTCTTTTCTCATAGCGGAATTAATCCATCAATATGCTAATAACAAGAAATCACATAAGTAGTTAACCATGCAACCCAATCCTAGGCGGTGGGACTTTACCACTTAGCTTGAAACCACTATTGCACAACTCTGGAACTCACCAGACTCCTTTATCTCTAGGACTCTCCCGCTTAGCTTGAAACCACTATTGCACAACTCTGGAACTCACCAGACTCCTTTATCTGTTGTTGACATAACCTTACGCAATCGTCTGCTACAAATTCTCAGAATCTTTCTGTAATTCCCTATCTTTCATATTCTGAATCATCATCCACATTCGCAAGATCGATCTCTTTGTTGAACAACAAATATAATTCCTTGCAGAAGCTTCGCCAACCACGTGACCGCTAATCTGCTCACAGGGAATAACCCACATAGGGGAATCACCTGCTGACATCTTCCCACGCCGCTGCACGGGGTACATTCACTATGACACCAATAGCCCATCCTGAGTCTGAACTAACCTTCCCGTTGCACAAGTCCATTCGCCCCTCGCGGACATCAATTAAATGTGCGGCAACATCATTCCAATACAGGGTTATGCTGCACCCTCCTCCATTTCAAGCAGTTCCTTTCTGCCATATCAATATTCTGCCGCATAATTGCCTATACTTCATATCATACCCGCAGGCTTCAATCACCAATCATTAAAATCCCCAATTCGATCAAAACTCGCTTTAAGGCGCGTAGTCATCCTACTACCAAGCCCATATGCAACCCTCGCCACTTTCTCACTTTGGCAGAACTCATCTCTTGAATTAACCACTCCATCTTGCTCCTCATACTTGGCATTCTAGAAGTTTTAAACACCACCTGACACTTCCCACATGTCATTTCTCATATTTTACTGCTCAATTGTTGCCTTAAATGAAATCTATCTTTGTGGTACTTGAATCCACCATTGCTGCTAACTTTAAACCTTTCCAAAGGTCATCTTAATCGAGCCGTCAACAGTAGAAATCCTGATTCGATCTTAAACCATCGCATTATGCGATATCTAGCAGTTGTACCTCCAATATTATGTCATAATATCCTGCTATAAAGGTAGATTGTGGAAGATTATAACACTGACAAACTTAGTACGTTCTATCAGGACCACGACACCCTCTTATAAAAGAAAGCTCAACCACGCTTGCAAATACCAAGCCTTATTACTTCCACCAGCCCACACCTGACCATCCTTAGTTCAATTGACTTTTCCATGCCGGGAATAAAATACTGAATCTCTTGATTACACGATGAGTAAACCTAACCTTCAATTCATTCACTTCCCCGACACATGGGCAACACCCCTACCATTACAACAACACTGCGGAATAGTCGCTCATAAGCATCATGGCAACCTGTGCCTAGCCTCAAGGCTCTTAGAAGTTCTATTACTGAGATGAAACACTAGAATATCCCTCAAAAATGAGACTATATTAGTCCAATAAATTATCCCACACCACATTTGTAGTGCCGTTACATTCCTTCAATTTTCAATTTATAACAAGCTCTCGCGTAAGATTGAGTAGGAAAAAATCAAAGGCATAAGCCTCAATGGAATCGAACCGCACGATAAGGAAATCAAGTAAGGAAGTACTCCTAATAGCCCTGCAGCCTCCCGAGGATAAGTACAGACGTCTCCGTACCGATCTGCGACACTCTACTAGAGTTGCTCATGACTCATGAGACCGACGGGAACCTAGTGCTCTAATACCATATTGTCACGACCCAAAATCCACTAATGGTCGTGGTGGCACCGGACACCGCCGTCAGGCCAGCCAACTCAAATACTTAATTAAATTCTCGTTATAACAATTTTGAAAACATTTATTTTATACGATTTAAACAAGACTCAGTAATTTCTTCCAAACAAATAAATAAAATATATAAACAACTTTTAAGGTTTCCAAATACACCCCCAGAACCCGATGTCACAAGTGCACGAGCAACTATCAATAAGGAAAGAATAAAATACAACCTTTGTCCGAAATATAGTAGACATGGAATAAATAATAAAAAATGCTGAACAAAACTATACTAGCTGCGGGTCATCTCGAAAAATGCAACTCAACTAGTCCCAAAGTCATCCATGCTGCTACGATCAGCAGACTGCTAGAGATGTATATACCCGTGCAAAAAAAATGCACAGAAGTGTAGTATGAGTACATAATCAACGTGTACTCAGTGAGTATCCTGCCTAATCCCGAAGGGGTAGAGACGAGATGGTCAACTTTGACGCTCTCTAATGGTCCAATAATGATTCATCCTTAACATGTATATATTAAATAGTGGATTTATTTTATAAACATGATTCTAATCCAGATAGAGGAAACAAGTAAACACGTAATTCTTTCGTAGGAAAATTTCTAGAGTTTCTCTTTAAATATAATTCAAAAACTTTTAAGCTCCAAAAGGGCAATAATAACTTAATTAAGTTCAGGCAGCAACACAAGCATGCGCAAATCATACCGAGGCGACGACCCGATCCAATAGAAATAAATGTGCACTTGCCGAGGGTTGACGGCGCGCCTATAGATGCATCTATTAATCTGCCAAGGCGTTTGGCCCACTCCAAACTAAACACACACAGACAGACAATCAGTCAAGAAGTCAACATGGAGCAATTATCCAAGAAAGGCTAATTCTCTTTAATAATTTGAGAAAATGAAGCTTAAGTCTTTTTAGAAATCCATTTATTAATTTAATATGATCTAAGCAATTCAAACCATCAATGGGTTCACAATTAATTCAAATATAACATGTTATTGGGTCCTAGACTACACGGACAATAGCATAATTGTAGCTACGCACGGACTCTCGTCACCTCGTGTGTACGTAGCCCCCACAAATAGGAGCACTTAGCTAGTTTAACTCACCTATGGGGTAAATACCCCCTCACAAGATTAGAAAGGAGACTCACCTTGCTCCGAAGACTCATAACCGGCATTCTACATTCTTCCGAAGGGTTGAACAAACACATAATGCACCCAAAACTAGCCAATTAACGACGAAACTAATGAGAATATGCTCAAATACTTGTTAACAATTTAGATTATACAAATTCCCATATCCATTTAGTAAAATGACCAAAATACCCTCGGGTCCATGTTCCCGGAATCCAAGATTTCTCGAAGATAAAGGTTACCCATAACCTTAGCAACTCAAACATATGATTTCCTCTTAATTTCATACCCAAAATTTTGATCAAAATCCAAGATTATGATTTTTTAGGTTTTCCATCAAACACTCAATCTTTAAACTAATTCTCATGCTTAAATCCATACATAATTGATGTATTTAACTCAAAAGTGATCGGGGTAACTTACCTCAACGTTGACGACGAAATCCTGTCTTGAAGCTCCCCAAAAATTGCCCAAACCATGAAGAAATTGGAGAAATAAACTCAATCCCACGATTTAAAACAAGGTTCTGCTTCCAGTAATTTCCGCTTCTGCGGAAGCCATGCCGCATCAGCGGTTCCGCTTATGCAGTCCAAAGGCCGCTTCTGCGTCTCCTTCCCATGCCGCCCTTTCTCGCTTTTGCGATGCTCCTTCAGCAGATGCGGTTCCACTTCTATGAAATTTTGACCGCATCTGTGGTCCTCAGGCTTTGGACTAAAACCGCTTCTGCGGCTCCCCGTTCGCTTCTGCGGTCAACCAACCGCAGAAGCAAAAATACCAGCAACCAGATGCCTTCAACTCTCTTCCAAAATCCAATTTTGATCCGTTAACCACCTGTAATCCACCTGAGGCCCCCCTGGACCCCAACCAATCATGCCAACCAGTCCCAAAACACATTATGTACTTGCTTGAGGCCTCAAATCATAACAAACAACGCTAAAAGCATGAATTACACCCCGATTCAAGCTTCATGAACTTTGAACTTTCCAACTTATATTTCCGATGTTTAAACATATCAAATCACGTCCGATTGACAACATGGTATCAGATCCAGGTTCACGTAGGTCTTACTAGTCATGAGTAAACAAAATAGAGTCTTGTGGATCGGTACAGAGACGTCTATATCTATCTTTGAGAGGCTATTGGGTATTATGAAACTACTATTTATTCATATCCTATCGTGAAGTTGATGGTATACTAAATCTGCTTCTTCTATTTTCTCATAGATGATAAGGACGTGCACGACAAATGTTCCAAACCCAGGAGAAGCTGCTCCCTCCGTTGCTAGAGGTAGAGGCCAGAGGAGCACACCGGCCCGAGGTAGGGGACAAGGGTGTCCCATAGCTGTCATAGTTGCACTACCAGCAGATCCTGCAGGGGATCCAATCCTTGAGGTGCAGGGTGAGGTGCCCTCAACTGAGCCTACCCTGGAGGATTTTATGACAGCGCCGGGTTTCCAAGACGTAATGGGCCGTATGTTAGGGTTCATGGATACCATGACTCAGGCTGGTTTATTTCCAGTGGACCCATCTACATCTTAGTCAAGAGGGGGAGCACAGACCCCTACTACTCAGGTTCCTGGTCATGCAACTTTAGTGTATCAGACTCTAGGCGCACTACCCGAGGATGGGGCTTAGCCAGTTGCTGCAGTGGTACCTGACCACCCGATCTTAGACCGGCTACGGATGGTGATCCGTAGAAGTTATTGGACAGATGGACTAGGCTACACCCTTCTATATTTGTAGGTGAGCGTCATGAGGATGCCTAGGATTTCATTGATGCATGCAGGGACAAACTGCACAATATGAGGATATTGGAGTCTCATGGGGTTGACTTCACTACTTTCCAGCTTGAGGGTAGGGCCCGTAGATGGTGGCAGTCTTATGTTCTATACAGGCCAAGGGTTTTCCTTCCATTACTTGGGGTCAGATCACACAGCTTTTCCTGGATAAGTATATTCCACCCTCTGGGATGGAAGAGCTGCAGTATCATTTTGAGCAGCTTGAGAAAGGTCAAATGTTGGTGATCGACTATGAGGTGAGGTTTTTTGAGTCCTCCCACCATGCACTGATGATACTTCCTACTTACGCCAAGAGGGTACATAGGTTGATTATAGGGTTGCATTCTGGTATTAGGGGAAACATGGCCCGAGAGGTGGAGATGGGGACTCCTTATCAGCTAGTAGTGGAGATTGCTCAGAGGATGAGTGCTACCATCTGAGAGCTAGGGAGCAGATGTAGCAGGACAAGTCTCTGGAGAGTTTAGAGGTTCACCGGCTAAGGGCAGAGGTCAGTTTGGGAGGGGTCGACTTATCAGGCACCCATATTCAGCACCACCATCTCCTTGAGGTGCTCCCAGCACGGCCCTATTTCAGTGCCATACTAGAGAGTTTGTATAGCCCGCCAGTCATCCAGGGTTCTTCCAGTGGATATTCAGGCCCCCAAGGTTCTTCTAGCTCCTACTTCAGTGCTATGCCGGAGAGTTCATACCGCCTACCAGCTATTCAAGCTTCTTCCAGTGGGTCCACAAGACATCAGGGTGATACATCAGGGTAGCAGGCCACCGTACCAAGAGGTTATTTCAAGTGTGGGGACCTAGGTCACATGAGGAGATACTGCCCCAGACTGCGGGGAAAGGTCGAGCAGCAGGGTCAGTAGCCCATGATTACAGCACCGACTGCCCAACCACTCAGAGGTGGAGGACAGACTAGTAGGGGCCATCCTAAAGGTGGAGGTCAGGTAAGGAGAGGCCAGCAAGCTACTGCTCAATTAGGTGGGGGCTAGCCAGCCGGTGCTCTAGCCAGGTTCTTTTGGCTTTTTAGGCTAGACCAGATGTATTAGCCTCAGATGTAGTTATCATTGGTATTATTTCCGTCTGTGGAAGGGATGTTTTAGTGCTATCTGATCCAGGGTCTACCTATTCATAAGTATCATCTCTGTTTGCTCATTTTTTGGATATTCCTCGTTAGTCCTTGGGTACTCCTATTCATGTATCCACTATTGTGGGAGATTCTGTGGTTGTGGATCGAATCTACCGATCCTGTGTGGTCACATTTTGTGGTTTTGAGACTAGAGCAAACCTCATACTACTTGGTATGACCGACTTTGAGGTCATCCTGGGCATGAATAACCACGTCGTCCTAGATTACTATGCCAAGACTGTTACTTTAGCCATGCTAGAGTTGTCGAGGTTGGAGTGGAATGGTTCCTCAGTTAGTACATCTAGTCGGGTCATCTCTTTTTTGAATGCTCGACATATGGTTGAGAAGGGTTGTTTGGCTTATCTAGCCTATGTTCGGGATACCACCACAGAGTCTCCAATGATTGATTTAGTTCCTGTAGTTTGAGAGTTTGCCGATGTGTTTCTTTCTGACCTCCTTAACATGCCACCAGATTGTGATATTGATTTCTGCATTGATTTGGCTCAGGTACCCAACCTATATCTAGCCCACCGTACTGTATGGCTCGGAAAGAGTTGAAATAGTTGAACGAGTAGCTTGAGGAGTTGTTAGCAAAGGGGTTTGCTAGACTGAGTGTGTCACCTTGGGGCGCACCTGTGTTGTTTGGGAAAAAGAAGGATGGAACCATGCAGATGTGCATTGATAACCACTAGTTGACAAGGTTACCATCCAGAACAAGTAACCGTTGCCGCACATTGATGATTTGTTCAACCAATTATAGAGTGCTAGGGTGTTCTCCAAGATTGACTTGAGATCAAGGTATCATCAGCTGAAGATTCGGGACTCAGATGTTCTGAAGACTGCTTTCCATACCAGTTATGGCCATTATGAGTTTCTGGCGATGTCTTTTGGCTTGACTAATGCCCCAGCAGCATTTATGGACTTGATGAATAGGGTGTTTAGGCCTTATTTTGATTCCTTTATTACTGTTTACATTGACGACATCTTGATCTACTCACGTAGCCCCAAGGAGCACGAACATCATTTGAGAGTAGTGCTTCAGACACTGCGAGAGTAGAAGTTATATGCTAAGTTCTCGCAATTGTGATTTTTGGCTTGAATCAGTAGAATTCTTGGGACATGCTGTAGCAGGAGAGGGTATTAAGGTGTAACGACCCAGTCGATCATTTTATGAATTTCATCCCTGTTTCCCCGATTTTCACTTCTATATGTCCTGTTCAGCTGTATTATGTGGTATTGGGTTGGTTGATTCGAGTTCGAAGTGGTTATGTAGAGGAATGAGACAAGTAGTCTCTTAAGTTGTCCATTTAGTTGGAAAAAGTCAACCAAAAGTTGACTTTTAATTAAACGATCTCATACTGTAGTTTTTATGATTCGGATAGCTTCGTGGGGTGATTTGGGACATAAGAGCATGTTGGGAATGTAATTTGGAGGTCCGTGGTAGATTTAGGCTTGGATTGGAGAAATTGGAATTTTGGCGCTTTCAGGTTGGTAGTGGAAATCTAGATATCGGGGTCAAAATGGTCTTTCAAGAGTTGCAGTAGGTCCGTTGTGTCATATGGGATGTGTGTGCAAAATTTCAAGTCATTCGGATGAGGTTTGATAGACTTTTTGATCAAAAGTGGAATTCGAAAGTTTTGGGAATCCTTAGGCTTGAATCCAACGTTATTTTGTTGATTTGACATTGTTTTAGGTGTTTCGAAGATTGCTATAAATTGGGATAGTGGTATATGACTTGTCCGTACTTTTGGTTGAGATCCCAGGGGCCTCAGGATGATTTTGGGTGGTTGATGGGAAGTTTGTAGTTGGAAATTTGTAGCTGAAGTTGCTGAAGTTCCTGTCATAACCATACATGTGGCTTGGGGATCGTAGCTGCGGGCCCGCAGAAGCGCAAGGAGGGTCGCAAATGCGAAAATGGACGAGAGGATCTAAAACCACAGATGGGGATGTTTTACCGCACTTGTGATGCACAGGTGCGTGATTTTGATCGCAAGTGCGGTCCTTGAGTGGTTAGGTGAATTCCGCCAATGCACACCTGGGACCACAAGTTTGCGATTTCGCCTGCATAAGTGGTTTAGCTGGGGCAGAACATATAAAGTTAGCCCTTCGCGATTTTTGAGTGGATTTTCACCATTTTCATGGGGGTTTTAGCTCGGGAGAGCAATTTTAAGAGATTCTTCTAGAGGTTTTGGTGGAGGTAAGGTTTTTGGACCATAAACTTGTTTCTATGATAGTTTTTGACTATATATGCTTGAAAGCTATGGAAATTAGTAGCCAAATTGGGGATTTAGGGCTTGGAAATTGGAGACCATAATCTAGGGATTTGAGGGGTCATTTATGGTTGGACTTTGGTATTTTTGGTATGAATGAACTCGTGAGAGTGAAAGGATTATAGTTCTGTATGTTTTATCGGAATTCAAGATGTAGGCCCGGGGGTCGGGTTTAGTCAATTTTGGGATTTTTGTGTGTAAATTGGTTATTTGTGAGTGCGTTTTGTTCCTTTAGCCTATTTTGATGTTATGATTCCGGTTTTGGATAGATTCGACACGTGTTGAGGCCGATTCGAGAGGCAAGGGCCTCGCGGGCTAGAGTTTGGCTTGCATTAAGGTAAGTAACGCTTCCAAACTTGGTTTTGAAGGTTCAAAACCCCAAACTATGTATTCCATGATTACTATTGAGGTGACGAAAATGCCAAGTGACTGGCGTGTCGTGTGCACTGTGGGAATTGCTGTATGGATCCTTCCATTGCCCCGCTTAGTTACTCTTTCTTGCTGATAAATCGCACTTATGTGATTCAATTAACGAGCTATAAATCATGCTAATTATCATGCTAAGGCTTCATGCCAATTCTATTGAGGCCCTAGGGGTCGATTCTTGCTGTCATGTTACTCGCTTTGTTGATATTCTATACTCAGTCCTGCTAATGCATATTATATCATGCCTCAGTCTCGATTTATTATTATTTGACATATCATATCATTGTTCAGGCTAGTATCATGACATTTTATGTTCGTGTGTGGGAGACTGAAGAGTGATGATTGAGTAAGGCTAAAATCCTGATCATGAGTGATAGTATATGGTATCGGGCTGCACGCTGCAACGGTTATATTGGTGATTATGATAGCTCTTGGACTGTAGGATCCCCTCCAGAGTCTGTAACACACACCTAGTGCGCAGTTGATGATATTGAGGGATGGATCTTCCCTGGACATGGATCTTGTCCGAAGTATTTATACATGGAGATGGATCTTCTCCATAGGGTTGGGAATGGCCTTCCTCGGTATTGGATGACTGTTTTATGTGATGTGTATATATTCCAGTATGGATCTTCCCTGGGCCTTGTGATCCATATACAGTACTGAGTGGTTGTAAGTTTGTTAATGATATTATCTGGAGATGGATCTTCTCCATAGGCAGGAATGGCCTTCCTCAGTACTGAGTGATTGGTATCAGAGATGTATATATTCCGAGATAGATTTTCCTAGGGCAGTATGAGTGGATGAGCATTTGAGGTTGTGGGCACATAAGGTACTCAGAATGATGCTTTCCATACAGCATGTGCATTGACATGTAGATGTAGCAGAGTTACACTCCTTTACCTTGTTCATACCTGCTCTGTTTTACTATTCGAGCTGTTTATTTAACTGAAAGCATGCCTACGTTTCCGTACATTATTTCTGTTATTCTTGAGGAGGTTGAGTTCATCACTACCTATCAGTCCAAAGGTTGGACTTGTTACTTACTAAGTTGGTGTACTCACGTTACCCCCTGCACCTCATGTGTAGATTCAGGCACTTTGGATCTAGTGGTTGATGTTTGATCGAGGCTTCCGACTTAGAAGATTATTGTGGTACCTTCTCGGCGTTCGCAAGCCTTGGCTCTCCACCTTACTTACCAGTTGTATTTCAGTTCCTCCCTTTGTCACGACCCGGACTTCCCGCCCTCTAGAGTCGTGATGGCGCCTACTCCTGAAAGCTAGGAAAGTCGAGTATTATAGATCTTAACACCATTTTTATTAACCTTTTAACAATTTTAAATCAATAGCAGAATAATAATAATAATAATAATAATATGCGGAAGACAAAATTTGATATCTTAGCCAAATAATACTACAAAATACAAAATATATCTCTACCCATAACTAGTGTCACAATATTACGGACCATCTAAGAATACTACAAACAGTTGTCTGGAAAGAAAGATACAATTTGTCTCTGAATTAAATAGAAGCATAATATAAAAGATAGAAGGGGATGCCAGGGCGTACAGACGTTTGCAAGACTACCTCGACTCTCCGCTGCACTTAAGGTAACAACCTTGCTAAGGTCCAAAAGCTCTTGTACCAGATCTGCACACAGTGCAGAGTGTGGTATCAGCACAACCGACCCCATGTGCTTGTAAGTGTCGAGCCTAACCTCGGTGAAGTAGTGAAAAGGCTAGGACAGGACTACCAAATAAACCTATGCGGTTAAAGCATATACAACAAGTAATAACAACAGGAACTAGCAGTTAATTATGGGAAGGGGAACATGCTGTGTGAAATATCAAGTACCAATAGAATCTAAGGAGAAAAGCATAAAGAAGATTTTAATTTTCACACCAGCCAGAATAAAGAAATAGTAACGAATCAATGTCCACTTTTATTCTTTATTGTTGCGACGCGTAACATAATCCAAATCATATAACACTGTTGTGGCATGCAACCCGATCCAACTCATATATCACTGTTGCGACGTGCAACCCGATCCAAATCATAGATCAGTGTTGCGGCGTGCAACCAGACCCCTCCTATCCTCCCTTATTACTCCTTGTTGCGGCGTGCAACCTGGTCCCATCTAATATTATTGTAGCGTGCAACCCGATCCCAGTATACAAATCAACACCAATCACAAAAAAAATCTTACCAAGGGAACAATAAGGAAACAACAATATCCCATCAAGAGACCAACAACAAAAATAAACACATCCTGGCAAGGGAACCAACAGTAAGAATTAAATACATCCTAGAAACGGAATCACTTATAACCAAACTTATACCAACAATTAACGTCACCACTGAAACCCCAACTGGAGCCAATTCTCAACGATAAACAAATACCACGAAAACAATCATAATTCTTGTCCCACGGTTGCTAACCATCAAGTTAAGCATGATCAATATATAGTAAAATCACAACAAATCCGAACATAAGACTCACAGGCATGCTTGACACCAACGTATAGATACTCGTCACCTCACTTTTACGTCGTACATGACACCAACACATAGCAATTAAGACACAACACATATTCCCTCAAGCTAAGGTTAGGCCAAACAATTACCTTAAACTTCCACAGCTAACTCAAGCCTCAGACACCGATTTTCCTTTAGAATTCGCCTCCAAGTTACTTCTATTAATGATTTGAAGAAGAACTTGTCATTGGAAAATCGTTGAATTGAGTTTAGGTTTTGAGAAAGTTGTAAATATGGTTGAAATCCCATCTGAATTCACTTAACATGTCTCTGATGTCACATTGCCACAATTGCGACACCTTATGAACCCTGCTGCCTTCATATTTGCGAAGGATATGTCGCATTTGCGACTCTTCCTTCGCATTTGCGAAGAAATCGTCGCATTTGCAACTTCTGGGCATATACTGAAGACTTCGCATTTGCGAGAAATGGCTGATCATGGGTTCTTCGCATTTGCGACAAAAGTACCGCAAATGAGACCCTGCTTGCATCGCAATTGCGATGCCTGATCTCGTATTTGCGAGATCAGAGGCGTGCTACACATCTGCAATACACCAATAATTCTTCTAAGTCCTATTTCACTCCGTGGCCTATCCAAAACTCACTCGAGCCCTCAAGGCTCCAAACCAAACATGCACACTAACTTAAAAAAAATCATACAGACTTGCTCGCACGATCAAATAGCCAAAATAACACCTCGAATAACGAGTTTAGAATCAAAATCAAAGAAAAATCTCAAGAGCTCTTAAGTTTAAAATTTCACAACAAAGGGTTCACGTCATATGAAGTCCGTTTCTTACCAAATTTTACAGGCACAACTTAAATACCATATAAGACCTGTAACGTGCTCCGAAATCAAAATACGGGCCCGATACCATAAAATTTAAACATATTTAAATTTCCAAAAATATTTGAAATTTCAGTTAAAGAATTTTATTCAAAAATTCATTTCTCGGGCTTGGGACCTCGAAATTCAATTTCGGGCATACGCTCAAGTTCCATATTTTTCTACGGACCCTCCGGGATCATCAAATCATGGGTCTCGGTCCGTTTACCCAAAATGATTATCAAATTCAACTTAAATTAAATTTTAAAGGCAAAACTAGCATTTTTATCAAATTTCCACATAAAAGTATTCCGGATATATGCCCGGACTACGTGCGCAAATCGAGGCAAGATAAAAGGAGGTTTTTAAGACCTCAGAACACAGAATTGACTTGTAAATCAAGTGATGACCTTTTGGATCATCACATCCCCCACCTCTAAAATAACCGTTCGTCTTCAAATGGATATAGACAAGAAGTACCTGAGTCAGAGAAAAGATAGGGATATCGGACTCGGACTCCCAGGTTGCTGCCTCGGTAGGCTGACCTCTCAACTGAACACTCACTGAAGGGAACTTCTTAGATCTCAACTGACAAACCTGCCGGTCTAGAATAGCTACCGGCTCCTCCTCATAGGTCATGTCCTTATCCAACTGGGCAGTGCTGACGTCTAACACATGGGATGGATTGACATGATACTTTCGAAGCATGGAAACATGAAACACTAGGTGCACAACTGATAAACATGGCGGCAACGCAAGTTTGTAAGACACATGCCCCACTCGATCAAGAATCTCAAAAGGACCAATGATCCTAGGGCTTAGATTGCCATTCTTCCCAAATCTCATCACACCCTTCATGGGAGACACCCGAAGCAACACTCGCTCTCCAACCATGAATGCCATATGACAAACCTTGCGGTCGGCATAACTCTTCTTCCTGGACTGAGCTGTGCGAAGCCTATCCTGAATGATCTTCACCTTATCCAAGGCATCCTGGCCAATATTTGTACGCAACAATCGAGCCTCTCCCAGCTCAAACCACCCAATCAGTGACTGACACCGTATACCATATAATGCCTCATAGGGGGCTATCTAAATGCTCGATTGGTAGTTTTTGTTGTTGGAAAACTCTGCTAATGGCAAGAACTGATCCCAAGAACCTCCAAAATCAATAACTCATGCTTGAAGCATATCCTCCAAAATTTGAATAGTACGCTCGAACTGTCCGTCAGTCCGGGGATGAAATGTTATGCTCAACTTGATCTGTGTGCCCAGCTCACGCTGAACTACCCTTCAAAAATTTGAGGTAAATTTTATACCTCAGTGTAAGGTCCCGTAAAAATTTTATTCTTAAAACCAAGTAGCTCGTTGTGCCAATGTCTGAATATGTGTTAGGAATGCGGTTCAGACCCTTTTTACTGATTTTGCACTTAAGAATCAAAAGAATCAATTTTCTAGAAAATTGTCATTCCACAGTCCATTATGCGGTTGCATAATCAATATGCGGAGTGCATTTCTGCTGCAGAGTGAAGCAGAAAGGTTGTCAAAATTGATATTGAAAATGCGGTCCGTTATGCGGTGGCATAATCAATACGCGGACTGCATTTCTGCCGCAGAGTGAAGTAGAAACGTTGTCAAAATTGATGTTAAAAATGCAGTCTCTTACGCGGTCGCATAATCAATATGCGAACCACATAATCATCGCATAAGTTCCTCAAGGATTTGCAGAGGTCAATTATGCGGTGCAAAATGCGACCACATAAAAGGAATGTGGACCGCATTCCTATCACAGACCCTGTTAGACCTTCAGAGTTTTTGGGCGCAATTCCGCGGTCCAATCTGCAGATCGCATTTCTATTCTGCGATCGCAGAATGCGACCGTAGATTTATTCGGGCTTTTATTTTTTAAAATTTTAAAACCTGACACCCTTTCTAATAAAACACCCCAACCACTCATTTTAACATACTTTCTAAGCAAAATAAGAGAGAGGGAGGAGACGGTCCTGGAGAGAGAAAGTCCATCTTCATCAAAGTTGATTTTTCAAAGTTACCAAAGCCTGGGAAATTTCAATTATTGTCTTCACTTCTGTTCTTGCAGGTAAAAATCCCCAACTCTTTTTCCATTTGATTTTCCTATTTGTACAAAAAGGGGGATTCCCATTCATTGATTTATGAAAACCAAAGGTGGGATTGTGCATGCATATCTTTAAAAAACAAAAATCTAGTAGGAGTAATTAGGTAGCAGTAGAGAATTGCAAAAGGAGAATTGGTAACCTAAATAGGCTCGGGTAGTAAATTGTGGACTTCATTGCTAAGGCATATGTGTCAATTTGTGAACTAGATTGGCGTTGCTAGACTGCTTGGTGAGTTTGGAATAGAAGTTAAAAAGGGAATTCGGCTCCAGGAATGTATGGCTAACTTTGATCCTTGTAAAATTGCATTGTTTGATGTACGTATACTTGGCAGGTGATATGTACATAAATTACTTATGAATTTCCTGTGATTTGTACGTTGTGATTGTGTTATGTGGTTGTAATTGAGGAATAAATGACTAAAGAAAATTGTGACTAGTGCAACTGGAATAACTGTGGTAACAATATCTATGGCTTGTTATGGGCAATTACCAATGTGATGTTAAACGTATATGGGTTGTTGAATATGATGGAAATAGTGTTGATGGTTATGGAAACACTTGTAATATTGATGTTGTTAATTCTCAAGAAGTATTATTGTTGACCATTGTGAATTGTTTGTTGTTGTGTTGTTTGTGGATTGAAACTATACGGTGGGATCGGGTTGCGCGTTGCAACACGAAGCAATAAGGTATTGGTTGTGGTGATAAGGGTGGCCGAGGTAACAAGGGTGGCCGAGATAATAAGGGTGGAAAGTGATCGAAATCACTATTGAAACAAAATATGAGCAAATTGTGAAACTATTGAGGTGAAATTGTGGAAGGGGAAAATAGGAGAGTTTGTAAACTTGTTTGGCTTGATTGTTCCTTCATATGTGTTTGGTTGCTGAAACCATTACTGTTTCCTACTTATGTGTGGTTTGAGTTTACTTGGAACAAGTTTGTTCATGCATACCAGTACAATTCAAATGTACTGACGTCCCTTTTGCCGGGGGCGCTACATTAGTGTTATGATTATAGGTGGACCTATAGCAGGCACTCCAGTCCACCGACCGTAGATCCTTATTACTTACTGCCAGCTGAATTTGTGAGCCCCGTTCCTTTCGGGGCCCTGCGTGGCTCATGTCGCTTCTGTTCTTGTCTTTTGGGATCCTGTTTTGGCATTTATAAAAGGTATAGCCGGAGCCTTGTTGTCGGCAAGTATTATATTATTCCTCTTTCATCTTTAGAGGCTCCGTAGATAGGAAATGTGGGTTAAGAAATCATGTAAATATGTATTTTGTAAGTTGGGCGATGTAAGTTGTAAACCACACTAAAGATCATCTATGTTATGTATGCTTTTCTAAAAAGGTGTTCCAATTATAATTAGCTATTTCACTTGGTTAATAAGTAATGAAAAATGTGGGGTAACATGAGGGATAGGAAAGGCACCCAGGTCCGCTTGACTGGGGTTACTCGGTTGAGCGCCGGTCATGTCCTTCGAATTTGGGGCATGACACTCGGTCAGAAATGATAGACACGGGCACACTATGAAGACGAACGATCTCCCGGATATAGATCTCAGCCAACCACTCCGAGGAATAGGAAACTGCCACAGTAATGAAATGCGCTCACTTGGTCAGCCTATCAACAATAACCCATACTGCATCGAACTTCCTCTAAGTCTGTGAGAGTTCAACAATGAAGTCCATAGTGATCTGCTTCCACTTCTACTCAGGAATCTCAATCTTCTGAAAGAAACCACCGGGTCTCTTATGCTCGTACTTTACCTGCTGACAATTCAAACACGGAGCTACATAGGCAACAATGTTCTTCTTCATCCTTCTCCACCAATAATGCTACCGCAAATCCTGATACATCTTAGCAGCGCCCGAATGGATAGAATGCCAGGAACAATGGGCATCCTCTACAATCAACTCACAAAACCCATCCACATTAGGCACATAGATACGACCTGCATCCTTAAAACTCTATCATCTCCAACTGTAACCAACTTGACACCTCTGTGCTGCACCATGTCTATAAGTATAAGCAAATGAGGATCATCATAACGTCAATCATGGATACTCTCAAATAATTAAGAACAAGCGACTATGCAAGCTAGCACACGACTGGGCTCAGAAACATCCAACCTCACAAACTAATTGACTAATACTGAACATCCAAAGCAAGCGGTCTGTCACCGACTAGAATATACGCAAGGCTACCCATACTAGCTAACCTCCTACTCAATGCGTTAGCCACAACACTGGCCTTTCTCGGATGATACAAGATGGTGATATCATAGTTTTTAAACAGCTCGAACCACCTCCTCTGCCTCAAATTTAGCTCCTTCTTCTTAAACAAGTATTGCAAAATCTTGTGATCCGTGAACACCTCATACGATATGCCATATAAAAAATGCCTCCAAAGATTTAGCGCATGAACAATGGCTACTAGCTCCAAATCATGAACTGGATAATTCTTCCCGTGAATCTTCAATTGGCATGAAGCATATGCAATAACCTTTCCATTCCGCATCAACGCCGCACAGACTCTAATGCGCGATGCATCATAGTATACTATATATGGCCCAGAACCCATAGGCAATACCAACACCGGCGCCGTAGTCAAAACTATCTTGAGCTGAAAGCTCGCCTTACACTCGTTCGACCACCTAAATTGGGCATCCTTCTGGGTCAACCTGGTTATTGGGCTGCAATAGATGAAAACCCCTCCATAAATTGACGGTAATAACTCGCCAAACCAGAGAAACTCCAGATCTCTGTAGCTAATATGGGTCGATTCCAGTTCTTGACTGCCTCTTTCTTCTTCGGATCCACCTGAATACCCTCTATTGTTACAACCTGGCCCAAGAATGCAACTGAACTCAACCAAAACTCACACTTCGAAAACTTAGCATAAAACTGACTATCCCTCAGAGTCTGAAGACCAACTCGAAGATGCTGCTTGTGCTCCTCTCTGCTACAGGAATAGATCAAAATATCATCAATAAAGACAACCACGAAGGAATCCAAATAAGTTCTAAACACTCGGTTCATGCTGGGGCATTTTTTTAACCCTAATGACATCACCAAGAACTCATAATGCCCATATCGAGTGCAAAAATCTGTCTTAGGGACATCGGATGCCCTAATCCTCAACTGATGGTAGCCAGATCTCAAGTCGATCTTAGAAAACACTTGGACACCATGTAGCTGGTAAAGAAAACCATTAATCCTCGGTAATGGGTACTTATTCTTGATTGTGACCGATAATCTATATACATCCTCATTAATCCATCATTTTTCTTAACAAACAACACGGACGCACCCCAAGGCGAGACACTCTATCTAATAAATACCTTACCCAGCACATCCTGCAACTACTCTTTTTAATTCTTTTAACTCTGGCGGGGCCATACAATATGGCAGAATAGAAATGGGCTGAGCGCCCTAGGCCAAATCAATTCGAAAGTCAATGTCCCCGTCGAGTGGCATCCCCAGCAGGTCTGAACGGAAAACCTTTGGAAACTCACGAACAACGGACACAGAATCCATGGAAGGAACCTCAGCACTAGAATCACGAACATACGCCAAATAGGCCAAACATCTCTTATCAATCATACGTCGAGCCTTCATATAATATATAACCCTGCTGGTTGAATAACCAGGATTCCCTATCCACTCCAAACGAGGCAACCCCAGTAGTGGTAAGGTCACACTCTTGGCATGGCAATCCAAAATAACATGATAAGGGGATAACCAATCCATCCCCAGAATGACATCAAAATCCACCATATCGAGAAGTAGGGGACACGGGTCTCAAGACCGCCAATAACAACAATACAAGAACGATAAACATGATCTACCACAATAGAATTACCCATTGGTGTAGACACATATACATGAGCACTCAAAGAATCACGAGGCACAACCAGATAAGGGGAACAATAAGATGATACATAAGAATATGTGAACCCTAGAACAAATAGAACTGAGGCATCTCTATTGCACACTGAAACCGTATCTATGATAATTTCATCGGAGGCCTCCCCCTTAGGTCTACCTGGCATAGCATAACATCGGGTCTGGGCCCCACCACGCTGGGACGGCCCCATGCTATCTAGCCTCCACCTCTAGTGGTATGACCTTTACCTCTAATACATCTACCTCCACCTGTAGCACCTCTACCCCCACCCCTAGCTGGCGGAGCTGGCGGTAGAGCACCTGGTGCCTGAACCGTCGCACGCGAACCCTACTACTATGACTGAGCCCCACTAATCTCGGACAAGCCCTCCGGATTTGACCATACTCACCGTACTCAAAGCATCCACCTGAGTGTTGTGGCTAAAGAAACTGAGAATGACCCTTGCAGGCCGGCTGACCATGAAAATAGCTCTAAAGAAGAGGTGCTCCAATAGGAGTTGATGGTTCACGGTAGGACTATTGATCAGAATACTGTAAATAAGAACCACGGCCTCCTAGAGCACCATGAGAAGTCTGAGTTCTAATGAAATAGACTGGGAGGATCGCCCCTACAAAAAGAATCCCTGCCTCCAGATGAGGCACCACTGAATCTACCTGAATGATGGGTCCTCTTATCAGACCCCTGACCACTCCCCTGTGATAGAACCATCTCAACTCTCCTGGCCGTATCCTGAAAAGAAATCTTGCTCCAAGTCTTATTAGCTATATGCAATTGAGTTGGCTGAGTGAGACCCTCAATGAACCTCCTCACCTTATCTGTCTCGGTGGGAAGTATAATAAGAGCATGACGGGCCAAAGCAATAAATTTGGTCTTGTACTGAGTGACAGTCATATAACCCTACTGTAGACACTCAAACTGCCTTCGGTAGTCCTTCCTCTAAGTGATAGGAAGAGACTTCTCCAAAAATGGATAAGATAACTGATCCCAAGTCAAGGCAGGCAACCCAGCTGGCCCAGCAAAATAATAATCCCTACACCAAGTCTTGGCAGAACCTAACAGGCAAAAAGCAGTAAAGTCGATCCCGTTTGTCTCCACGACGTTTCGAAGAACCTCATAAAAACTGTCTAAGTAATCCTAGGTATCCTCTAAAGATGTACCACCATAAGTCGTGCTTGGTGAACTTGTCCATCCTTCACAAAGCATCGGCAGATATAGTTGCTCCATCGCCGGTCTGAGCTACCACACCCGGCTGAGTTGCTCTAATTAGCTGAGCTGCTGGAGTCTGAAATGGGGGAACCATCTGCTCTAGAGTGCAGGTAGCGGGAGTCTGTGCTCCTCCCCTAGCCTGAGAGTCGACTGATGCTACATGAAGTAAGCTTGCCTGAGTGACACTCTCCATAAGACCCACTAGGCAGACCAGAGCATCCTGGAGTATTGGGGTACCAATGAACCCCTCTGGGACCTAAGCTGGGCCCACCGGAATAGTCTGGGCCGGAACCTTATTATCAAACTCAACCTGAGGCTCCATCGGTGGTGGTGCTGCTCTAGATTAAGCTCTACCACTACCTTGGCCTCGGACTCGCCCTCAGCCTCGACCTCTACCCCTCGTAGATGTTTCCGTTGGGGGCTCGGGCTGCTGATTAGAAGATAAAGAAGCGCATGTTATCGCCATATGCGAAAGGACATAGATAAAGTTCAATTAGCATTGAGAAACCAAATTGCACGACAGAGAAAAATAGAAGTGAAATTGTTCCTAACTCCGTAGCCTTTGGGGAATAAGCACAGACGTCTCCGTACTGATTCCTCAGACTCTACCAAGCTTGCCCGTTAATTGTAAGACCTAAGCCACCTAGAGCTTTGATACCAACTTGTCACGAATCGGACTTCCCACCCTCGGGAGTCGTCAAGTAGGCAATCCGAGTACTATAGATCTTAACACCCTGTTTCTTTACCTTTTTACAATTTTAAATCAACATAGGATCAACATCAGAATAATCAGAATAATAATAATAATAATAATAATAATAATAATAATAATAATAATAATAATAATAATAATAATAATAATAAAGAAATACGGAAGACGAAATCTAATATCTTAGCCAAATACTAGTACAAAATACAAAATACATCTCTACCCAGAACTTGTGTCACAATATCATGCACTATCTACGAATACTACAAACAGTTGTCTGGAAAGAAAGATACAATCTATCTCAGAAGTAAACAAAAACAGAGTATAAAAGATAGAAGGGGACGTCAGGGCCTGCAGACGTCTACAAGACTACCTCGGGTCTCCGCTTGACTAAAAATATCAACCTCGCTATGGTCCAAAAGCTCCAGTACCAATATCTACACATAGTGAAGAGTATAGTATCAGCACAATCGACCCCATGTGCTAGTAAGTCTCGAGCCTAAGCTCAGCGAAGTAGTGACGAGGCTAGGGCAGGGCTACAGCATATACGGCAAGCAATAATAATAGGAACAAGCAGTTAAAGATGGGAAGGGGAACATGCTGTGGGAAATATCTATTACCAATAGAATCTCAACAGAAAAGCATAAAGAAGATCTTAAATTTCACAGCATCCATAATAAAGAAACAGTAACGAATCAATGTCCACTTTTATTCTTTATTGATACGGCGCGAAACCTCATCCAAATCATATAAAATTGTGTGGCATGCAACCTGATCAAAATCATAGAATTAATGTTGCGACGTGCAACCCGATCAAACTCATATGTCACTATTTCGGCATGCAACCCGATCCAACTCATATATTACTATTACAGCGTGTAAACCGACCCCTCCTATCCTCCCTTATTACTCCATATTGCGGCGTGAAAGCCGATCTAAATATACAAATCAACACCAATCACAAAATGAATCCCAGCAAGGGAACATTAAGGAAACAACAACATCCCGGCAAGGGAACCAACAACAAGAATAAACACATCCCGGCAAGGGAACCAACAGTATGAATTATATACATCGCACAATGGAATCAACTATAACAAAACTTATACAACAAATTAACTTCACAACTGAAAACTCAACTGGAGCCAATGCTCAACAGTAAATAAATACCACAAAAATAATCATAATGCTTGTCCCATGATTGCTAACCATCAAGTTAAGCATGATCAATATATAGTAAAATCACAACGAATCCGAACATAAGACTCACGGGCATGCTTGACCCAAATGTATGGATACTCGTCACCTCACCTATACATCGTACTTGACACCAACACATAGCCATTAGGACACAACGCATATTCTCTCAAGCTAAGGTTACGCCAAATACTTACCTCGAACTTCCACGGCCAACTCAAACACCGCTTTTTCTTTAGAATTTGCCTCCAAGTTACATGTAGAAATGATTTGGAGAAGACATTTTCTTTGGAAAATCACCCAAGAGAGTTTAGGTTTTGAGAAAGTTGTAAAAATTATTGAAATCTCATTTGAAACTTCATTTAATAGGTCTCTGATGTCGCAATTCTGACTAGGGTTCGCAATTGCGGACCCTTATGGGCACTGCTACCTTCGTATTTACGAAGGATATGTTGCATTTGCGACTCCAGCTTCCTTTGCATTTGCGAAGAAATAATTGCATTTGCGACTTCTGGCATATACTAAAGACTTCGCATTTGCGAGAAATGGCTGGCCCTGAGTTCTTCGCATTTGTGGCAAAAGTACCGCATTTGCGACCCCTGATTACATCGCAATTGTGATGCCTGATCTCGCATTTGTGAGATCAGAGGCCTGCTACACGTCTTTAACATACCAGCAATTATTCTAAGTCCTATTTCACTCTGCGGCCTATCCAAAGCTCACCTAAGCCTTCGGGGCTCCAAACCAAACATGCACACTAACCTAAAAAATATCATACGGACTTGCTCGCACGATTAAATCCCCGAAATAACATCTCGAACTACGAGTTTAGCATCAAAATCAAAGAAAAATCTTAAGAGCTCTTAAGTTTCAAATTTCACAACCGAGGGTCCGATTCACGTCATATGAAGTCCGTTTCTTACCAAATTTTACAGGCACAACTTAAATACCATATAAGACCTGTACCAGGCTCTGGAACAAAAATATGGGCCTAATACCATCAAATTTAAACACATTAAAATTTTAGTTAAACGGTTTTCTTCAAAAATTCATTTCCCGGGCTTGGGACCTCGAAATTCAATTTCGGGCATACGCCCAAGTCCCATATTTTTCTACGGACACTACGGGACCATAAAGTCACAGGTCCGGGTCAGTTTACCCAAAATGTTGACCGATGTCAACTTAAATTCAATTTTAAAGGCAAAATTAGCATTTTAATCAAATTTCCACATAAAAGTGTTCCGGATATACGCCGGATTCTGCATGCAAATCGAGGTGAGATAAAGGAGTTTTTTAAGACCTCAGAACACGTAATTGACTTGTAAATAAAGTGATGACCTTTTGGGTAATCATACCCTTAGACATTATATGACACTATGTATTTTTTCTTAGATGTTCATGCACTCAGCGACACCTTGGTTTCGGGTTGGATTGTATTTATTATTGGGATTTCTTATGTTTCAAATAGTTCTTTAACTGTTAAAAGCTTTCATAAATGTTTTCAAACTTATTACTATCGGGTTGATGTGGAGTTGAGGGTGGCCTATTTTCACGATAGGCAGCATCATGGAGGGTCGGGTTTTGGGTCATCACATAAGGTGGATCCCTAGAAGATTGAGGCTGTTCAGAGTTGGCCACGTCCTACTTCAGTGACTGAGATCAGGAGTTTCCTAGGGTTAGAAAGTTATTATCGCTGATTCGTGTAGGGTTTTTCATCCATTGCAGCACCTCTGACTAGATTGACCTAGAAGGGTGCTCCTTTCCGTTGGTCCAAAAATTGTCAGGCAAGCTTTCAAAAGCCCAAGATATCTTTGACTACAGCACCGGTTCTAGTGTTGCCTTCCAGTTTGGGGATGTATACGATATATTGTGACGGTTCACGTATTAGCTTAGGATGTGTATTGATGCAGGGGGAGGTCTTGTATATGCTTTACGCCGGCTAAATATTCATGAGATGAACACCCTGTGCACGACCTAGAGTTATCAGCGATTATTCTCTTAAGATAACATCCATGTATTTGACTTATAAGGAGTGGAAACTACTTACCTTACCATTGATGATGAAAACCCGCTCTTGAAACCCTCCAAGAATCGTCCAAGCCACGAGAAAAATGAAAGAAAATGGCCAAATACCGACTTTCAAACAACTCACTGCCTCCAGCCCTTTCGCACATGCGGTCACTTGACCGCTTCTGCGGTTTTGCAGGTGCGGCCCCACTACCGCATTTGTGGTCCTTCAGAGGCCCCCTTCTTCCGCTTCGGCACTACTCTTTCCGTAGGTGCATCCTCGCTTTTGCAGCAACGTGACCACTTCTGTAGTCCCAGCCTTCTCCCTTCTCAACTGCATCTGCGCTCCTTTGGCTGCTTCTGCGGCTTCGCACCTGCGGCCAAAACCTCGCAGGTGTGGTTACAGCAGATAACAGCTGCTGAAATCCTTCTTCAAATTCCAAATTTGATCTGCTACCATCTGAAATCCACCTGAGGCCCCGGGGACCCCATTCCATCATACTAACCACTCCCATAACATAATCCGGTCCTGCTCGAGGCCTCAAATCGCATCAAACAACGTCAAAATCATGAATCACACCCCAATTCAAACTTTATGAACTTTAGAACTTCAAACTTCTACATTCGATGTCGAACCGTATCAAATCACATCTGATTGACCTTGAATTTTGCACACATGTCATATTCGACATTACAGACCTAGTCCAACTTCCGGAATTGGAATCTGACCCCGATATCAAAAAGTCCACTCCCAGTCAAACTTCTCAAAAACCTTCAAATCTCTAACTTTCGCCAAATGACTTCAAAATGACCTACGAACCTCCGAATTCACTTACTATCACGCTCCCAACTACAAAATCACAATACGGAGCTATTCATAGGCTCGAGATCCCAAACAGATAATGATAAAACTGAAATGCACTTCAACCCAAACTTATGAAATTCTTCCAAAATGCTAACTTCCATAATAGGTGCCGAAATGTTACCGGGCCCTCCAAAAACCGATCCAGACATACGCCCTAGTCCAAAATCATCATACGAACCTATTGGAACCTTTGAATCCTAATTCCGAGGTCATTTACTCAAAAACCCAATCTTAGTCAATTCTTTCAACTTAAAGCCTCTGAAATGAAAATTCTCTTTCCAAATTAACTCCGAACTTTCCGAAATTCAATTCCGACAACGCGTACAAGTCATAATACCTGAAATAAAGTTGCTCACAGCCTCAAACTTCCAAACGACGTGCTAGAGCTCCAAACGACCGGTCGGGTCGTTGCATTCTCTCCTACTTAAACATACGTTCGTCCTCGAACGTGCTAAGAAATGTGCTGGAGTTATTTGAAATCACTGTTTACACCTCGTGCAACTACCCGTGCTATTAAAACCTAGTTGAGCGCGTTAGCTCGATAAATTCTAAAGATATTCCCTTTTATTCAATCAAACAAGCTTAGAGCCCAATTCCAACATCCGAAATTCTTAGCCAAGCCTGATTTCAAGATATGAACACCGTATAAATCACCACATGATGCACCGATACGAGATTCCGTACCTTTGATAAATTCACACTATGCACCACATCATTCACAGGACCATAAACATTCTCCGATCATAATAGCCAATTGTCGATGCCCTTTTTTTCTAAGGCAAAATTAGGTCTATGATATTTGGGAAGATAACTCTATTCCCATTTGGGATTGGTTTTGGATTTGAAGAGTCTCCACCTAATGATTAAGTGCATTAGGACACTAAGGTTTTTGAGTTGGAAAATTAGAGTTCGGGTAAGGGCTAGAAATTATCTCGAGGGGAAGGTGTTAGGCACCCCTTAAGATCCACTAGTGTGGTTCCCGACCATGCTATGTTGTGACTTTAAATGCAAACAAGTATACCAAATAATTTCACACATAAGATTGCAAGTAGGTACGTAGAAAAAATGTTTGAAATTGAGGTCTAAGTGATCTCATAATTTGTTTAAAAAATGTCCAAGTGCAGAAATTTAAATAAAGAAATGAATAAATGGAAATTTTGAAAAGAAAAGAATAGTGCAGCAAAAGGAGAATTTGGTGACTGAAATGAGATATAGGAATTTATCGATAAAACAAAGTTACATAAGCGAAATGGGTCCTAGGTTTGTGAAACACATGGATCATCCACACAATACAAGTAACCAATCGTACGCATGGTGTTATCGCGTGATCATCATCTCCATGTCTACCCTTCCCACCCCGTTAAGGTGTTAAGCACGGAATGGTATCGTCACCTACTGCATGGTATTACCCGTCGCACCTATCAGTCCCGGAGGCATTTGGGACTACTAATCCTAAAGGGGAGGAAACTTGGATTTTCAGAGTTTAAAACGATAAAAATCTAGGGCGACAGTCAAAACACATAATGCAGTTAAAGCGGGACTTAGTAGCAACTAAGGGCTCAAAACAGGCTTCCTCATTTTAAGAAACAAACTATTTAGCATGTCTGACACATACTGATTTGGTCTTAAATTAAATAAGGTGTAGGATAGATTAGTTTACCACATATTTCCCAGATAGGGAGTCCAAATTAGTCCTGCTTAGATGTAGTTGTCGAAAACTGACATAGTTGATTAATTACTTAACTATTTTGCCTATTTGTTAAACGAGGCGTATAGGCATGATATCTATTAATGAAGGAATAACCTGATTGTAAAAAGAATTGATGGTTGTAAGCTTTTCAAGTGTTAACCAAATTATCAATGATTTTAAACTTATGACCGTATGGGCAATTCAGATTTTTCGTTGATAGCTTCTTTAGGCATGCTCTCTGGGCGTCATTGATTTATAATTGTTATTGTCCTATGGGAAGGTCATTTATATGCAATTGGTTATTTTAACTCCTATAAGCAGATTTACCTAGTGACAGATGCATATGCAAAAATGCAGGAAGTCCTATAGGCACATTATCTATATGATTTGCAGAGTTTCAGTAACGATTTATGGGCATGGTATTTATACTAAGTGCAGAAAACCTATGAGCATGGTATCTATGTGAGATACAGGGGTTTGAGAGTAGTAAGTCTTACGAATATGGTATCTACATGAGATGCAGAATTTTCAAAGTAGTAATTCCTAAACTTGGTATCTACATGAAATGCTAAAATCTGAAAGTAAATAATTCCTAAAACATAGTATCTAAATGAAATGCTGAAATCTAAAAGTAAAGGTCCCTAAAACATGGTATCTATATGAAATGCTGAAATCTGAAAGTAAAGATCCCAAAAACATGGTATCTATATCAAATGTTGAAATCTGAAAGTGAATATCCCTAAAACATGGTATCTACCCCTTCGCATACATTCAACCCTATCCATTTCACTATACACCCCAGTAGTTATTGAAAAATTAATTAGAGACCAAATGAATCAGAGGAAAGAATAAAAAAATACATGAGTGATTACATATACATCTAATCAGCCTAATCCAGAATCAGAGTCTAATAATATGAGATGAACCAACTTCCAGGATCGGATATTCCAAAGCCTTTCTCTTATTTGGAATGTGTCAAAGTTCCAAGGAAATTGAAGAGTTCTAGGAAATGCTTACACGACAAATATCATTGCAGGATCAGATTATAGTGCAGTGTGGAAGGGCCGGCCCTCAAATGTCCAAGTTCAGAGGGAACACAAGGTCCCAAGGAAAGGCTCATAGGAGGGTGGCAGAACATAGAGACTAGCAGTAAGTGTAAGTGCTATAAAAGGGAATTAAGGGGAGGTCATGGCTGGCTAGTGGTCATGCCCAGCAATTAGGATGCTGGCACACTCCTGCCCAGCCTGTCAGCCTTAGCATTGGGGAGTTAAGACCTTATTGAAGGTCAGGTTCTGCCCTGGACAGCAATTGGATGCTGCCATGCCATACCTTAACTCAGCACACATAGGGGAATGGGGTGTGGGAGAAATTGTTCATACTAGCAGCAAGAAACAAAAAAAGAGCAGGCAAAACATATAGGTACATCAAATTAACTTTGCAGGGAGTTGAAAGCATACATGGATACAAAGACTATGAATAAAAACATTAGAATGATACTAAAATTAATTTTAAGACATACCAGTCCAAAGGAGCAAGTAAGGAGAAACAGTAGCCTTATGAAAGCCAAAGTGCAGTCAAGAAGCAAGAGTATAAGTTTAGAAGAGAGTTGTAATTTTTGTATGCTTAATCGTGTGGAGGATTGTTAAAACATGTAATTATAGGGCAGAAAAGAAACAAAAATAGGTAAGAAAATAGTTTGATAGTCAATCACAATAGGTTTCCCTTTAATTAAGGGATTCTACTTTCAAACGGGCAAAGTAAATAAGGAAAGAAGTTAACTAAACACTTTTCAAAGTAGTTCAAGAAAGGGTAAATACATAACAGTTATTGAAGGAAAAGATTTTGCAGTACATGGTTGTGCCAATTAAGGAAAGGAAACCAAGTGACAACTAAGCAATCATGAGTCAAAAATTTGTATGAATGAACCAAGTCAGAAAAAGGTAAAGAGAGGCTTTACTTAAGAAGAATCAGCAACAATCAATTAACCCAAAAAAAAAAAGGATTCTGATTCAAACATAAGTTGGAAAGCCCTTTTGAAGAAAGCTTTTAACCCACATATAAAAAGGGACTGTCATGCTAATCAAAAGAGTCTAGTATAGAAGAATTCGTAGTCATTCACAAAAGGCTTCGAAGTCAATACATAGATTCAAAGCGAGTTTGAGAGAGTCCAGAGCTCAAATAGAACCCTAGTCCAAACACACAAGCCTAAACTCACCCAAAAACCCCAAAATCCTAGGGTTTTGACTTGAATCAGATGCAAAGAAGACAAAAAATGAGGGAACAAGCAAATACAATAGAAAGGTTAAAGCAAACAGAGTAAGGGAATTAATTCGAAACATAATTGAAGCAAAAGAAACAATGAAAAAAAAGCATGCTTAAGTAGGTTATTCTATAGGAAACTTGAAGAGACGAAATAGTAAGACAACTGAATGAACAGAGTAGAAAAATATAGTAGATGAGACCATGGGGGAAGAAAATAGCAGAACATCATGAAGAGCATACAAGCACATAGCGTAGAAACATAGTAGAGGAACATGCGTGGTAAAAGAATAACATAAGAATATAGTACAGACATACATACACGAAGAAAGGGAAAAGAAAAGTCAGAAGAAACACTTAGGCTTTTTCAGAAACCCCAAATTGGAAAGAAGTGACTTTGAAAGTAAAATTTTTTAAAGCAAAGTTGGGGAAATCTTTTGAGAACTCAAAAATAGAGGATGAATACACACAGATCTGAAGAGAATTGGAGAAAAACCTCCGACAGCTATGGTTTTAGATGAATCCTAGAATGTGAAAGGCTTGGAAAAGGTCCGATCTAAGTCAGATAAGGCTAGAAACAAGCTCAGGAGGCTAAGATATGCCGGAGCCAGGTCGGAGGTGGCTTAAAACCTCAAGTCGGCGGAGATCTGGTTGGAGACCTTTGAAGTCTAGCCTCAAACCTTCGAGTAGCAGGCACATAGGAGCAATAGGAGGTGAGTATGAGGTTTTCATGGCCTGACAAGCCCTGGATTCCGGTGAAAATCGAAGGGGATTAGGGTTTATTTGGTGGCGGCGACTTGGGTTTGCAGAGAGAATGGGAGAGAAGGGGAATCAAGGTTGGCTATCAGATGGGAAATGAGAGATTAGGGTAGTCGTTTGGAGTTAAAAAAGGCATGGGTGCCTTATGGTTGTTGATCATTTAGGAACCGAGCTGGTCGTTTGGGATGGATCGGGGCCGAGTTAGAAGAAAATTGGGCTGGTCCAATTGAGGGTTAGGATTGGGTGAATTGAGGGTTAAAATTGCAATATGAATAGGCTATGATTGTAATAAAATGAGGCTAAATGTTAAATAGCCAGTTTTCCTTTTTTATTTTATAAAAAATAGTATACAAATGTTAATCTAAAAATACTGGGAATAATTTTATAATTGTAAAATGCTATTAATCGTTATATAGACTATAATTGCAATTTTATGTAATTTACCTTTAAAATCATCAAATAATTTTATAAAAATATGCTAAAATCACTTTAATTATACTGTGGCATAAATATGAAGATGGAAATAAATTACTCACCAAAATGATAGTTTTGGGAATAATTATTGGGTTTGTACTACTAAAACAAATAATAAAATGATTTTAAAAAGCTTTTAAAAAATAGAGAAAAAATGTCAAAATTCTTGGAAAATATTTTGAGTATAAAAATAGGTAAGGAAATATTGGGTATCAACAGCTGCCCCTCTTTACCCGGGAAGGATGGAATAGTTGTCGGGTAAAGATATGATGGCCAATTTTGACTAAAAGAAGAGTCTTGAAAAAGGTTTTGATCGAGCTCTGGTTCCTTATGCCTACATATCCCTGGTCTTACAGGAATCAGGTCATATGAAGTTCAGGATACATTGGCTGAATATGTCGATGGAGGTTTTGAAAAGGACGGACACAATATTCAGTTTGGGAAGGATAGTCAGGGATCGATGGTTTGCGGGAACCGGAGCGAGATCGCTCCTGCTGTAAAATAGATGAGTAATACAAACATATCGTGCATAAATTTAGACATTATGCAAGCTCTCGTTGGACCATGAATGCTGTCTTCGGACGGATAGACGTCCTCAGACCATAATGTCCTGGGCCACGAAGCGTATAGTAAAGGGTTTGTAGGTTATGAAATGACGTTCTCGGGCTATTATAATGGTGCCTCCGAATCATGATGCCTTTGAACAATGATGTGCAAAAGATAAAAGAGGGGTCCTCAGGCTATGTCATGGCGTTCTCGGGCTATGAAAATGGTGCCTCCGAACAATGATGCCTTTGGATAAGTTTGGCGATATTTCAGCACATCAAATGCAGGATTTGGCAATGTTTCAGCCGATGTAAAACATAAATGAAAGGGTGACGATATTTTAGCCGATGTGAAAATATAAATAAAGCTGGCGATATTTCAGCCGATGTAAAATATAAATGGAGATATTTCATCCGCTGTAAAGATTTAAATAAAATTGGAGATATTTTAGCCATGCATGATTTAAATAAATGGCGATATTTTAGCCGCTGTAAAGACTTAAATAAAATTGACGATATTTCAGCCATGCAGGATTTAAATAAAGTTGGCGATATTTTAGCCATGCAATATTTAAATAAGGTTGGCGATATTTCAGCCATGCAGGATTTAAATAAAGTTGGCGATATTTCAGCCGACAAAGATTCAAATATAAATGGTGATCTTTCACCCGATATAGAGACTTAAATGAAGTTGGCGATATTTCAGCCATGGAAAGATTTAAAGAAGATTGGCGATATCTCAGCAATGCAGGTGGAGACATGCTTAGTCTCGGAAGGCAGAAAAGTAGCCTTATGCAATGCAAGGAAATGTATGTTGGAGGTAGTGCGTAACCTTGGAAGGCAGAAAAGTAGCCTTATGCAATGCAAGGAAATGCAGGATGGAGGTAGTTCTTAACCTCAGAAGGCAGAAAAGTAGGCTTATGCAATGCAAGAAATGTAGGATGGAGACAATGCTTAGTCTTGGAAGGCAAAAAAATAGCCTTATGCAATGCAAGAAATGCAGGATGGAGGTAGTGCTTAACCTCAGAAGGCAGAAAAGTAGCCTTATGCAATGCAAGAAATGCAGGATGGAGACAATGCTTAGTCTCGGAAGGCAAAAAAGTAGCCTTATGCAATGCAAGGAAATGCAGGATGGAGGTAGTGCTTAACCTCGGAAGGCAGAAAAGTAGCCTTATGTAATGCAAGAAATGCAGGATGGAGACAATGCTTAGTCTCGGAAGGCAGAAAAGTAGACTTATGCAATGCAAGAAATGCAGGATATAGGTAGTGCTTAACCTCGGAAGGCAGAAAAGTAGCCTTATGCAATGCAAGAAATAAAGGTGAGGAGTACCAAAATTTCCTAGATGTGTGATTATAGCTGATAGCTGATTGCGTCATTGTGGCTGCTGGGGATGTCGTGTGTGGATAGCACTTATAAATAGGCGATGATTCCGAGAGTTTTATTAATGAAAAAGCATAAGTATGTAATTGTATCTGATGACTTTATATCTTGGGGTGCCTGCATTCAAAGAAAATTCGTGAGTTTTGTAAAGGGGAAAGGTTAGTTCGTCTTCCCGTAGAGTTCGCTCGTTTGCTCGGCCCTTGTTTTGGTGATATTGTGCGTATCCTTTGGGTAGCATTGCTAAACAAAACAATTTTGATAATGGACATGCATGGTTTATTAAAAATACGATATAAATATATATAATCGAAAATAGCTTTCTTTTAGATGAACCGACGATTGCAACGCGGTTCAAGACACTACAACCTCTCTCACCGGAATTTTGAGGGTCCTCCTCCAAATTCTACCCCAGTTTACTGGGCTGGGGTTTCTGACAGCTGCATGCGATGAATGGCTGAAAGTTGACTTCAGAATTTTAGGGGTCGTCCTCAAAGTTCTACCCCAGTTTCCAATATCGGGGAAAATGAAAATTTCATTGAATTGTGACGGAACCCATAGGGTTGCCTACGTATCCCCTCTTAAACGGGAATCAGTTCAGGCGTAGTTCAAATTACATAATGAGATCATAAATGGTTACACATTAGTATTGCTTGACTATATCTGAATTGATTGGTTTTGGCCAGACTTCCCCATCCATTTCTGCAAGTATGAGGGATCCTCCTATTAGAACCCGGTGAATCATGTACGGGCCTTGCCAGTTAGGAGAGAACTTTCCTTTGGCATCATCCTGATGCATGAAAATTTTCTTCAACACAAGTTACCCCGGTGTGAATCTTCTCGGCTTGACTCGTTTGTTGAAGGCTCTGGACATCCTCTTCTGATAAAGTTGACCATGACAAACTGCGTTCATTATTTTTCCATCTATGAGAGCTAACTGCTCGTACCGACTCTTTACCCATTCTACGTCTTCAAGTTCCGCTTCCTGTATAATCCTCAACGAGGGAATCTCTATTTTGGCAAGAATGACGGCCTCTGTACCATAGGCCAACATGTAAGGAGTCGCCCCGGTTGATGTGCGAACTGTGGTACGGTATCCCAATAAAGTAGCTTTTTGTGCCACTGCTTGTGTTTCTCTATCATTTTCCTTAGTATCTTCTTGATGTTCTTATTGGCGGCTTCTACAACTCCATTCATCTGAGGTCTGTAGGCTGCAGAATTCTTGTACTTAATTTTAAACGTATCACACATTGCTTTCATTAGGTCAGTGTTGATATTGGAACCACTATCAGTAATGATTGACTCCGGAATACCGAACCGGCAAATGATGCAATTGCGAACAAAGTCTGCCATAACCTTGTTGTTTACTGCCTTATATGATGCTGCTTCAATCCATTTGGTGAAATAATCAATTTCTACAAGAATGAACATGTGCCCGTTTGATGCGGCCGGCTCAATGGGTCCGATGACATCCATTCCCCAAGTGGCGAATGGCCATGGTGAGCTTGTTGCATTGAGCTTGTTAGGAGACACCTTTATCATGTCTGCATGAGTCAGGCAGTGATGGTATTTTCGAACATGCTGGATGCAGTCCATCTCCATAGCTATCCAAAAATAACCAACTCGGAGTATTTTCTTGGCTTATATGAAACCATTCATGTCCGGGCCACAGGTCCCTGCATGAACCTCCTCCAATAACCTGGATGCTTCCTTTTCTTTGACACATCTTAGTAATCCCAAATCGGGAGTCCTCCTATACAGGATTCCTCCACTATGAAAGAACTGATTGGATAACCTCTGCAGTGTGCGCCTCTGAGTAGTGTTTGCAAGTTCTGGATATTCTCCTGTTGATAGATACTTCTCGATGTCATGAAACCATGGTTTTCCATCTACTTCTTCTTTGACATGAGCACGGTAAATGGGTTGATCCTGGATTTTTACCGGGATAGGTTCAATGAAGTTCTTATCTGGATGTTGAATCATGGATGATAGAGTGGCCAATGCATTGGCGAACTCATTCTGAATTCTGGGGACATGCAGAAATTCTATCTTTGTGAACCTCTTCCTCAACTCCTGTACATGATGCAAATATGGGAGTATTTTGGAGTTCTTCGTTGCCCATTCTTCTCGGACCTGATGAATACATCCCCCACGGCATAATGAAAGCCATTTTCTCCGCGTCTTCTTCGTCCATCTATATCTGATGGTACCCAACAAAACAATCAAGGAATGACTACAGCTCGTGTTTAGCGGAGTTGTCAATCAGGATGTGTATGTTCGGCAAGGGGAAGTCATCTTTCGGACTGGCCCGGTTAAGGTCCCAGTAGTCGACACAGACTCTGACCTTCCTATCCTTTTTTGGCACTGGTACAATGTTGGCCAACCATGTTGGATACTCCACTACTTTGAGGACCTTGGCTTTGACTTGTTTGGTAACTTCCTCCTTGATGTTAAAACTCATGTCTGGCTTGAACTTTCTGAGCTTCTACTTTACCGGCAAACATGTTGGATTTGTTGGCAGTTTGTGAGCTACAATAGATGTACTGAGACCGGCCATATCATCATATGACAAGGCAAATATGTTCTCATATTCTTTAAGAACTCTGTGTACTCTTCCTTTTCTGACGGTGACAGGTGAACACTAATGCGTGTTTCCTTGAAATTCTCTGTATCCCCCAAGTTGACAACCTTAGTTTCGTCTAAGTAAGGCTTAGGCCTATTCTCAAAGTCCTCAACCTCTTTAATGACCTCTTCGGGTATTTCATCCTTTTCTGAGTCTATATCCATTTGTTGCGTTATCTCATCGCATGTCACATTCATCGGTTCATCAAGATAAGTAATAGTAATGATGTGTAAATAAAGTAAATGATATGGAAAATAATAAGAACGAGATTTATATGAAACTGAAATACTTTGCTAAATACCAAAATTATTTTGAACATCGGAGGTCTTTTCAAAATTTAAAGGTAATACGGAAAAGGAAATCAACTAGCGAAAAAGTAAAAGATAATGCATAGTGCTTTGTTCAGCCTTGCTACCCTAAATCTTTTCGGGCTTTGGTAGCTCTGAAGGACCAATTATTGAGACGCGCTCCTCGGCTCACAGCTTGTATGGAGGGGCCTTCCTCCCCTTCCTCCTCAAAAATGACATAATAGTCCATATCGTCTTCTTCCAAGAATAGATTCTTCATCGCCGCCAATGTTTCTTCTTCCTATGAACCATATATTATGTCTGTAGACTGCAAAGTCTATTCCAGGAGGGGTATCGGGTGCCCCAGCAGATAGTAGGGGCCGCGCCATGGTGGCGACCAGTTTTAGAGTTCTTCCCAAGTATATCCATACCCTAACCCGAAGGTGGTGCCATGCTTCTTCATTTTGATAGGCTTAGTAATTCCATGGAGGTTCTTGCCCAGCCCTTTTCCAGGTTCATACCCACTCCAATTCAGTATACTTTCTATCTTGTTATCCCACCACTAATCCTGGTCCACAGTGCTGACTCGCTCAATGTGATGGTAGGTTTCTCCACCTAACTTCCTTCTTCCTTTGATTGCTGGGATGGTCTGGCAACTATATATGGGGTTACTACCATCGCCATGAATGATCACCTCTTGGTGATTCCACTCGAACTTCAATGCCTGGTGCAGGGTTGATGCTACAGATCTAGCAGCGTGGATCCAAGGCCGTCCTAGTAGTATGTTGTAATATGCTGGGATGTATATCACTTGAAAGGTCGAACCAAGTCGGTCCCATTTGCAGACATAAACTGATCTCCCCAATAGTGGACCTTTGGGAACCATCAAAAGCTTTGACGTTGATAGCCCCGTCCTTGATTTCATATAGACTCTTCTCCAATGTTTTGAGGGTCACTAATGGACAAATATTTATGCTGGCCCCTCCGTCAATCAAAGTCCTGGAGATGAAATAGTCTTCACATTGCACAGTGATGTGCAATGCTTTGTTATGTCTTAACCCCTCTGGTGGCAGCTCATCTTCATTTAAAGTGATCTTATGACTCTCCAATATCTGCCCTACCATGTTCGCCATCTATCCTCCAGTTATGTTACTGGGTACATACGACTCGCTTAGTATCTTCATAAGGGCATTCTTATGTGTCTCGGAGCTTTGCAGCAGAGCTAAGATGGTGATCTGCGCTGGTGTTTTATTTAGTTAATTAACAACCAAATATTCTTTTGCCTGTATCTTCCACCAGAGATCATTGGGCTCAATTTCAATAGGTCGTTCAGAAGCCTGCTTACATGATTCAACTAAGTGCTTTGGAGTATAAATTTTGTCGGTCCTGGTCATACCTTATGCTGCAATTGCTTCTCCGGACCTAGTTTTCCCCTTCCTTCTCACCTCGGCGGTGTAATCCCAAGGAATGGCTTGTGTATGGAATGGTGTTGCGGTTGGCATTGCTACATGAATGGGCACCCTTATTTTGGGAGGTAACACAATGACTTCAAATGGTACAGGTGCCTTTGGAGACCCAAACTCTACCTCAATTGGCTCTGCGATCTTTGCGGATGACGGTGTTCCAAGCTTGACAGTTATGGACATATTCACTTCAGCATCCCCAGAGGGCTGGATTTGGACTACAATTTGATTCAATATGACTGTTGGTTTCTTGGGCTTGTCACCTTCGGCAATTAATCCAATCGACCCTTTGGGGTCCCAATCATCTTCTACCTCGATCATGTGCACTCCTTCACCCATTTGATCAGGAAGGGGATTGTTACAAACATTAGGAGCAGGCTCCTTCACCACGATGATCTTGTTGTCAATTAAGGCTTGGATTTTGTCCTTGAGAGATCGACATTCATCGATGTTATGCCCCTTCATGCCGGTATGATATGCACAGGTTTTATTCGAGTTGACCCATTGAGAAGGATTTTTTGGAGTTAAGGCAGGGATTGGGGTGACGTAATAGGTGGCTTTGAGTCTTTCATATAGATGGTCAATTGGTTCGGCAATGGCGGTGTATTACTTGGGAGGTCTACCGTCGAAGTTAGGGTGTGGCCTGGGAAAGTTTTGGCGGGCGGGAGGTTATTGGTAGTTGGAAGGCTGAGCATTATAGGCTTGGTAGACGGGTGCGGGTTGGGAATATCTTGGTGAGGTAGGTTGATGTGTGGGGGATGGAGACGATTGGTAAGTAGGTGATAGAATTTGGTAGGACGGTGGAGGTGCTTGGTAATTATGGATAGGTTGATATATGAGAGGAGGTGCCGGGTAAGCTTGGTTTTTTACTGGGGATTTCGTTTTATGTGCAACTATCGCTGCACTCACTTCCCTTTTCTTGGATATGCCACCAGACTGTAGGGATTTGTTGGTAGCCTGCAGTGCCTCAATGATACTTTTTCCTAGCTTGATGGTGTCGGAGAATTTCGTGCCCTTTATCAATATCAACCTCTTATAATATTGCGGATCCTGAGCTCGGACGAAAAACCTGTTCATCTGTTCTTCTTCCAAGGACGGCCTAACCTTAGCAGCCTCTGATCTCCAATGAGTAGCATACTCACGAAATATCTCCGTAGGTTTCTTCTTTAAATTCTGGATGTAGAAGAAATCTGGCGTATTTTCTGTATTGAATTTGAACCTGTCCATGAAATCGGACGCCATCCCTACCCAACTTGTCCACATTTTGGGATCTTGGTAAAAGTACCAAGATAGCGCATTACCTTTCAAACTTCTTATAAAGAGCTTCATCCAAATATTTTCATCTCTTCCGACACCGACCAGTTTATCACAGTATGTCCTCAAATGGACTCGAGGATCTACTGAGCCATCAAACATTAAGAACATAGGAGGTTTGTACCCCTTGGGAAGTTCAACGTCTGACTGAATACAAAGGTCCTCATAATTCAACCCCTCAATACCTTGTTTCCTTCAACATCTTGGACTCGGCTAGTCGATTTCTTGAGCTCAGCAGCCAGGTTCTTGATGAGAGAGTCTTTGTCATCAGACTCCGGTATGCTTGAAATGGGTTGAGTGTATTGTGGCATGGTTTCCACATAGATGGGTGTGTGGTGGGGATGATCATTTAGTGGTTCGGGAATGAGGAGTGGGGTGTTGTTTGAAGTGTGACAAATGTTGCAATTTTGATGGAGAGCGGGTTGTTTCTGTGGTTTTGGGACGTTCTGTGGAGGTATAGGATTTTGAACATTGGGAAAGTTGACGTTTGGGGAAAGTTGGTCCAGTTCTTCATGAAATTTCAGTAACTTCTATTCGAGCTGGGCGGCACTTTCTTTGGAACCCTGAATACCATGAGGAACCTCTACCCTTTGAACTGAGTTCTTCTTCCTGACGTTGTTCAAGTCTTCCATTTTTTTCTTTGATCTTGTTACTGATAGGACTTGGAGGAGGAGGAGGTGGAGGACCCTTAGATCTTGTGGGGTAGGATGATGATGCCAGAGTGCACGAACTAACCTTTTGGGGTGAAGGAATAAAATAAAAAGTAAAAACAAAAGGTAACATGTTAGTACGGATTCTGAGAAAATGTTGCAATATTTAAACACATAGTGTAAGAATATATTTCGTGTCCTAAGTTGGGTTCCTCGTTGTGCCCGAGGTAGGCCTAGAGACAAGTTGATTTGGAGAACTTATAATGCTAAATGCCTCATTTTATTGATAAAAATAAGATGAATCCCAAAGCAACACTAAAAGTAAAGACTCCTAACTACTTGGTCCAAGAAGGACCTTCCCCAGACTTGGCATCTTTAGCTCCATCAAACAGCTTTACCAGCTCAAGCAGTCCCATCAAGAAATAAGCTCCTCCTTCATTTCCTTCAATGTTTGGCAATTCTCGATCCTCTGGATGAATTTCCTCTCCAGTTCTACCAAACCTCGCTCCAAATACCCTAGTCGCTTGTTGGCGCTGACGACCATATCATTCCACTCCTCGATTAACTTTAGATTTGCTTCTTAAATTTCCTGATGTTCACTCTCACACTCCCTGATCCTCTTGCACAGTTGGTTGTATTTAACTAGGATTTCGGCCCTCTCGTTGATGACCCTGTACCCTCGAACAGACCCGGGCTATCCTAACCCAGCATGATCTTCTAGCCAACCTGGATAGTATGGGGTGTAACCGGCATGATATCTGTCCGGCTCTATGGAATTCTTTTCTAGTATGATCTTGCTATTCCACATGTGTTGAGCTTGACATTTGTACAGACTATCGTCGCCTTGGAAATCGGCCCTAAAATGACTCACCTTTTCAACCTTTGGTATGACCTGCTCCCTCCCTACCTGCCTCATGACTCGGAGAGGGAGATAGGGATAAGTTCCCCGCAGACCAATGAGTATAAGGAATGGATCGTCCCGAGAGCGGATGATGAACTCTCCAGTGGGGAACCATTCGAACATCCATTATACCTTGTCTTATTTCAAATTTTCAAACAGCTCTACCTATCCTTGAGCGTCTCCCGACTGAGCAAACATATTGGTCATATAGTTCATTCCCTTGGGATGGTGAAAGGCTATATGATCGTTCCACAACCATCATGGAAGCTCCTGACGGTATTGACCCCTATAAGCCAGAGTTGGAGCAGTAAGTTACAACCCTCGAAATGACTGGCCACTCGTTAACTGTTCTCTAAGGCTCGGTAGATCTCAGGAACAATCATGGGCACTATGCTGAAAGGTTGCACTCCAATCCCTTCCATTAATGTCTTGGTGACCATGGCTAGTCTGGTATCGATTCTAGCCTTCTTCATAGGGAACACTATCATTCCCAAAAAGCAGAACATAAAGTCAAAGGTTGTCCTATGGATATGCCCCAATAATGCGACGGTGAATTCATCTAGGTAGGTGCGATAGGACTTGCTATGGTTGTACCTCTCGTACAAATAGTCGAAAAGAATATAGGAATCCTTCGAGCAAGTCAAGTCTGTGTTTTTCTTCATTCCCGTCATCTTGAGAAAGCCCCTACCCTTGCGATTTTCGGGCATGATCAAACCTAGAGTCTCCCAAGGAATACCAGTTAACCCTCTTATTTCCTAGAGCAGAGGTGTCATTTTAAGATCCCCAAAGCAAAATACCGATCTATCACTATCCCAGAATAAGGTCGCAGCCTCTATGATTTTGTTGCCAGGCTGGATTTCCAAAAGAGAGGGTAAATTCCCAAAATATGTGTGGACGAGAGTCCAGTCACTGGAATGAAGGTCTTCCCCCCAGCTTAACATCCTTGGGTGAATGTTGGTTACCATACCAAATCTGGGGATTTCATGCCTCATTTTCTGCAAAACAAAGTGTTAGTTCCTTCCCCCACCGGACTTGACTATTTAAATCAACAATTAGAATAATGGCATTTAGTTCTCTGAATAAATGCACAAAATATGGTGTTGTCTGTTTGGGTTCCAAGGGAACCCAGTGGACTTTGGACAAGGCTATCCTAAGGAGTCATTAGATGGATACATAACTTACTCGACTAGGTTTGACTGTGATGCATGCATAATTAAATAGAATAGGGTTTCTATGTGGTATTAGACCGATACCCTTGAGCGGACAACTCAAAAGGGAAAGGCACGGAATCGTCGACTGCACCGCTGATTGACTGGTTTTACCGCAAATATGCCTTTGCCAAATTTAGGTGGTAACAATATTGGAAGAGCCCAACAACTCATAATAAGCGTTGCTATGGTATTTGTTTGGCACGAGTGGAATATGATGCTGAAGATGCAATTACAAAGATGAAACAAATTGTCACGTATTTTCACGTTCGTAATGATTACAATGATTGCTCAAAAATTAGAACGGTAATGAAGGAAAGTAGTAAATGAAAGCGTTGCAGAAGAAAAAAAAGAAAAAAAGCCATGTTAGTTTGGAATAAATACATTAAATAACGCAGTAAAGAAGCAATAAAGTCACAAATAACATGAAATGGTAAAAGCCTTAAAAACTTCCCAGCAGAATCGCCATGATGTTGACGCCCCCTTTTTCTAAGGCGAAATCGGGTTTACGACCTTTGGGAAGACAACTCTATTCCCGTTTGGGATTGGGTTTTGGATTTGAAGTGTCGCCACCTAATGATTAAGTGCATTATGACACTAAGATTTTTGAGTTGGAAAACTAGAGTTCGGGTAAGGGCTAGAAATTATCTCGAGGGGAAGGTGTTAGGCACCCCTTAAGACCACTAGTATGGTTCCTGGCCATGCTATGTTGTGACTTTAAATGCAAACAAGTATACCAAATAATTCTACACATAAGGGTTGCAAGTAGGTACGTAGCAAACATGTTGAAATTGAGGTCTAAGTGATCTCATAATTTGTTTAAAAAATGTCCAGGTGCATAAATTTTAACAAAGAAATGAATAAACGGAAACTTTGAAAAGAAAAGAATTATGCAGTAAAAGAGGAATTTGGTGACTGAAACGAGATATAGGAATTTATCGATAAAACAAAGTTACATAAGGGAAAGGGGTCCTAGGTTTGTGAAACACATGGATCATCCACACAATACTTGTAGCCAATCGTACGCATGGTGTTATCGCGTGATCATCATCTCCATGTCTACCCTTCCCACCCCGTTAAGGTGTAAAGAGCGGAATGGTATCGTCACCTACTACATGCTATAACCCGCCCCACATATCATTCCCGAAGGAAGTTGGGACTACTAATCCTAAAAGGGTGGAAACTTGACTTTTCAGAGTTTAAATGGATAAAAATTTAGGGGGACAGTCAAAACACATAATGCTGTTAAAGGGGGAGTTAGTAGCAACTAAGGGCTCAAATAGGCCACCTCATTTTAAGAAACAAATTGTTTAGCATGTCTTACACATACTGATTTTGTCTTAAATTAAATAAGGCGTAGGACAGATAGATTTACCACATATTTCCCAAGTAGGGTGTCCAAATTAGTCATGCTTAGATGTAGTTGTCGAAAACTGATATACTTGATTAATTACTTAACTTTTTTGCCTAGGTGTTAAACGGGGCCTATAGGCATGATATTTATTAATGCAGGAATAACCTGATTGCAAAAATAATTTTTGGTTGTAAGCTCTGCGAGTTTTAAACAAATTACCTATGATTTTAAACTTAGGAGCGAATGGGTGATTTAGATTTTTAACTGATAGCTTCTATGGGCATGCTCTCAAGGCCTCATTGATTTTATCGCTGTTATTGTCATGCAGAGATCCTATGGGAAGGTCATCTATATGTAATTGGTTATTTTAACTCCTATAAGCAGATTTACCTAGTGACAGATGCATATGCAAATTGCAGGATGTCCTATAGGCACATTATATATATGATATGTAGAGTTTCTGTAACGATTTATGGGCATGGTATTTATACGAAGTGCAGAAAACCTATGAGCATGGTATCTATGTGAGATGCAAGGGTTTGAGAGTAGTAAGTCTTACAAACATGGTGTCTACATGACATGCAGAATTTTCAAAGTAGTAATTCCTAAACATGGTATCTACATGAAATGCTGAAATCTGAAAGTAAATAATTCCTAAAACATGGTATCTATATGCAATGCTGAAATCTGAAAGTAAAGATCCCTAAAACATGGTATCTATATGAAATGATGAAATCTGAAAGTGAAGATCCCTAAAACATGGTATCTACCCCTTCGCATGCAATCAACCCCATCCCTTTCACTATACACCCCAATAGTTATTACAAAATTAATTACAGACCAAATGAATAAGAGGAAAGAATAAAAATACATCAGTGATTACATCTACATCTAATAAGACTAATCTAGACTCGGCGTCTAATAATTTTACATGAACCAACTTCCAGGATCGGATTTTCCAAAGCCTTTCTCTTATTTGGGATGTATCAAAGTTCCAAGGAACTTCAAGAGTTCCAGGCAATGCTTACACCCCAAATATCATTGCAGAATCAGATTGTAGTGCAGTGTGGAAAGGCCGGCCCTCAAATGTCCAAGTTTAGAGGGAACTCAACGTCGCAAGGCAAGGCTCATAGGAGGGGGGGCAGAACTTAGAGACTAGGAGTAACTGTAAGTGCAATAAAAGGGAATTAAGGGGAGGCCAGGGCTGGCTGGTGGTCATGCCCAGCAATTAGGATGCTGGCACATCCCTGCGCAGTCTCTCAGCCTTAGCATCGGGGAGTTAAGACCTTGTTGAAGGTCAGGTTCAGCCCTGGACAACAATTGGGATGCTGTCGGGCCATACCTTAAATCAACACACATAGGGGAATGGGGGTGTGGGAGCAATTGTTCATACTAGCAGCAAGAAACAAAGAAAGAGCAGGCAAAGCATGTAGGTACTTCAAATTAACTTTGCAGGGAGTTGAAAGCACACATGGATACAAAGACTTTGAATAAATACATTAGAATGATACTGAAATTAATTTTAAGAAATACCAGTTCAAAGGAGCAAGTAAGGAGAAACAGTAGCCTTATGGAAGTCAAAGTGCAGTCAAGAAGCAAGAGTATAAGTTTAGAGGAGAGTTGTGATTTTTGTGTGGTTAATCGTGTGGAGGATTGTTAAAACATGTATTTACCGTGCAGAAAAGAAACCAAAATAGGTAAGAAAATAGTTTGAGAATCAATCACACAAGGTTTCTCTTTAATTAAGGGATTGTAATTTCAAACGGGCAAAGTAAATAAGGAAAGAAGTTAACTAAATACTTTTCAAAGTAGTGCAAGAAAGGGAAAATACATAATAGTTATTTAAGGGAAAGATTTTGACAGTACACGGTTGTGCCAAATAAGGAAAGGAAACCAATTGACAGCCAAGCAATCATGAGTCAAAATTTTTTATGAATGAACCAAGTCAGAAAAAGATAAATATAGGCTTTACTTAAGAAGAATCAGCAAAAAAAAAAAGGATTGTGATTCGAACATAAGTTGGAAAGCCCATTTGAAGAAAGCTTTTAACCCACGTATAAAAAGGGACTGTCATGCTAATCAGAAGAGTCTAGTATAGAAAAATTCATAGTCATTCACAAAAGGGATCGAATTCAATACATAGATCCAAAGCGAGTTTGAGAGAGTCCAGGGCTCAAATAGAACCCTAGTCCAAACACACAAGCCCAAACTCGCCCAAAAACCCCAAAATCCTATGCTCTTGACTTGAATCAGATGCAAATAAGACAAAAAATGAGGGAACAAACAAATACAGTAGAATGTTTAAAGCAAACAGAGTAAGGGAATTAATTCGAAACATAATGAAAGTAAAAGAAATAGAAGAAAAGAACATGCTTAAGTAGGTTATTCTAGAGGAAACTTGAAGAGACGAAATAGTAAGACAACTTAATGAACACGGTAGAAAAATACAATAGATGAGATTATGGTGGAAGAAAATAGCGGAACATTATGAAGAGCATACAAGAACATAGCGTAGAAACATAGTAGAGGAACATGCGTGGTAAAAGAAGAACATAAGAACATAGCAGATACATACCTAAGCAAAGAAAGGGAAAAGATAAGTCAGAGAAAAACTTAAACATTTTCAGATACCCTAAATTGGAAACAAGTTACTTTGAAAGTAAAATTTTTTAAAGAAAATTAGGGGAAATCTTTTGAAAACTCAAAAATAGGGCAGGAATACACACAGATCTGAAGAGAATTAGAGAAAAACCTCAAACAGCTAGGGTTTTAGATGAATCCTAGAATGAGAAAGGCTTGGAAAAGGTCCGATTTAAGTCGGATAAGGCTGGAAACTGGCTCGGGAGGCTAAGATATACCGGAGCCAAGGCGAAGATGGCCGGAAACCTCAAGTTGGCGGAGATCTGGGTGGAGACCTTTAAAATCTAGCCTCAAACCTTCGAGTATCAGGCGCATAGGAGCTATAGGAGGTGAGTGTGAGGTTTCCATGGCCCGAGAAGCCATGGATTCCGGTGAGAATCGAAGGGGATTAGGGTTTATTGGGTGGCGGTGACTAGGGTTTGCAGAGAGAATGGGAGAGGAAAGGGATTCAAGGGCGGCTATCAGATGGGAAATGAGAGATTAGGGTAGTCATTTGGAGTTAAAAGAGGCATTGGTGGCGTATCGCCGTTGATCAAAATGATCAACGACCTGGATCAATAATAAGAACGCGGGTCTTTTGGGACGGATCGGAGCTGGGTTAAAACAAAATTGGGCTGGTCCAATTGAGGGTTAGGATTGGGTAAATTGAGGGTTTAAATTGCTACATGAATAGGCTATGATTGTAATAAAATGAGGCTAAATATTAAATAGCCAGTTTTCCCTTTTTATTTTATAAAAAATACTAAAAATGATCTTAAAAGCAAATTAAAAGCACTGAACTAATTAATAATATATAAATGTTAATCTAAAAATACTGAAAACGATTTTATAATTGTAAAACACTATTAATCATTATATAGGCTATAATTGTAATATTATGCAATTTAGCTTTAAAATCATCAAATAATTTTATAAAAATATGCTAAAATCACCTTAATTATATTGTGGCGTAAATATGAAGATGGAAATAAATTACTCACCAAAATGATAGTTTTGGGAATAATTATTGGATTTGTACTACTAAAATAAATAATAAAATTATTTTAAAAAGCTTTTAAAAATTAGGAAAAAAATGTCAAAATTCTTGATCATACTTTAAAAATTCTTGAAAAAAATGTCAAAATCCATATACCTCAATTTGATTTTTGATCACACCAACTAGGCCAATAATCTTTTCTAGGTCCATAATAACCCCCTTTTCCCATCACACACAAGAACAACCGTCATAACAGAAGTAATTCTCCACAGTTCACAACCTAGTAAACCGAGTGCCCTCCCGACATAAATTCTCAAATTAGTTATATCACCTTAATCTTCATACTTGTTTTCATTCTTCAATCAATCAATTAACTACATGCCACGATTATACAATCTTCCCGTTGGGCAAGCCCCCCACAGCCTTTCGTAATAAATAGCAAGTATACACATCCATACCACCAGTTGCGCTACCGCGGAAAAGTGATCAAGAATCCATAACCAGGATGCAAAGCCTCTCTCACAAAACATCGATCCCAGGTCACGCTGAAGACAATGCCAACTTACTCTAAACTTCCAAATCCCTTTCATGCTCATCCGAGCTCGTGACATCATTGTCAACACCCAAATCGCAACCTTGATCCTTACTTTCAAATTTCATACCGCTCACTACACCTAACAAGCCAACACGCAATAGTACAAGAATTTCATTACAAATTCCTGAACCACTAACACAGTATACACTCCCTCATATGGAAATTTTTTACTTAACTCATTCTGAGAGAACCATAGCAACACTCAAGTGAATTCTTATAACTATAGAACATTAAAATGTTCAAGTAGTGGCCTAAATAACCACAACCCTTCCGAGATCCACCTCCACATCACAGGCCATAATCCTTGAATATTTTCAATCAATATCAATTACGGCAGATGATGAGCCTCACACGCACCACCATCACTATGCCCTTAGAGATAATAATAGCTCCATTCCTTACTTCACCGACCTGAATCTGCACTTACCTTGAGTGACCGCATTCCACGAGACCACCTTGTCTCCAAACCTATGAATCATTTCATACACTGCTTGCACGCACATTTGCATCTTTAACGGATACCACCCTGTTCTCTTTTCCTCCTAATGCTACACTACAAGTCAAAAAGTTCATAGAACATTCTAAGCCTCTTATCATTTACTGCTACAAAAGCTTGATTCTTAACCATACTGCGGGCTTGAACCCTTAGGCACCGCATTTTTGACCTTTGAATTCACTAGGACCGCTATTGAGAGTCACCCACTTTTACATGGTCCCGAATATAATCAACTGCAAGGCTCCACTAGTACATGACCACCCTCACAAAGAAGCAGCCGGCAGAATCACCTTCCTTGCAACTCACTTCTACGCGGAGCATAATTCTTGAGTCTTCCTAAAGCTTGAACATGAGCCAATCCGGCCAACTATAGCACACTTTTACCAATTCCTTTGCTCAAATTACCACTTATGTTCTTTTCCCTTAGCTGAAACAACTTACCAATACGTCGATAACCCGAAACCTCAAAGAAGATAATCATACAACCCAATCGTAGGTGGTCGGACTCTCCCCCTTAGCTTGAATCCACAATTACACAACTTTAGATCCCACCAAGATTCTTTATCTCATATTGACGTGACCTTGCATAATTAAATCGCCAGATTTCCCGAAATCCTTCTTTTAGTATTTCACTAACACTCTAAACCTCTAGCAACCTTCACATATTAAACATCTTACCGGATATTTAATAGAATCCATCACTAAAGCTTTGCCAACCATGCGACTACTGATCTGCTCGTAGGAGACATCCCAAATATGGAGACTACACGCTGACATCTCCCAACGTCACTGAACTTTGTACAATTACTACGACATGAATAACACATCATGAGCCCGTGCTTATCCACTAGCTGCACAAGTCCATCTATGTAACGACCCGACCGGTCGTTTTTTGAATTATGCCCCGATCCCCTATTAACTGCTTCCACTAAGTTCAATTCTGCTATTTTGGTTTGCCGGGACATTCGGTGTCAGGATTTAGAGTGTTTTGGGACACTTAGTCCCTAAATGAGAGCTTAAGAGTTGAAAAATGGTCTGTAATTGGAATAGTGTAAAGACGACCTTGGAATGGAAACCTGATGGTTCCGTTAGCTCCGTTAGGTGATTTCGTGGTTGGTAGCATGTTCGGAATGTATTTTTGAAGTTCGTGGCTAATTTAGGCTAGAAATGCCGAAAGTTTGTATTTTGGCGATTTCCGGTTGATAGGTGAAAATTTGATCCGAGGGTCAAAACGGAATTCCGAAAGTTGCTATAGCACCATTATGTCAATTGGGATGTGGGTGATAAATTTCAGGTCATTTGGGCGTGGTTTGGTAGAGTTTTTGATCGAATGCGTGTTTTTGTTATTTTGGAAGAACTTAGGTTTGAATTCGATGTAATTTGAAGATTTTAATGTTAGTCAAGGTGTTTTAATAATTGGAACAAGTTTGAATAACGTTATAGGGTGTATTGGGTTTTTTGGTTAAGGTCACGGGGGCCTCGGGATGATTTCAGATGGCTAAACGAAGAGTTTTTGGACTTAGAAAGATTTTTGGCCTGCTGCTTCTGATATTTTCACTTCTGCGGTCTTGGAGCCGCATAAGCGGCTAGGAAGCCGCATAAGCGATAGTGGGCATTTGGGCAAGGAACCGCAGAAGCGTAGTTTTTTCCGCAGAAGGGAACTCGCTTCTGCGATGGGAATACCTTATAAGCAGTTTGTCGGGGGTTTGAAGGAGACCGCAGAAGTGGTTGGCCTTTCCACAAAAGCGGGACCGTAGAAGCGGTCCCTGGATCGCAGAAGCGGAAAATGGTCTGGGCAGAATGTTTAAGTTTTGGAAATGGGACTTCATTCCCATTTCCCATTTTTATCGATTTGGACCTCGGTTTGGGCGATTTTTGGACTGATTTTCTTGCAGAACAATGGGGTAAGTATTCTAAACTCAATTTTGGTTGTATAACTCGAATCTATTACAGGTGTTCGTGTTTAATCTGAGGATTTTGTTGAAAGGGGTAGAAGCCCCTCTTGGATAGAATCACTAATTTGAAGGTCGAAATGATATGGGAATTTTGTAATTTTGGTATGGTTAGACTCTTGAGAGTGCGAGGTTTCTGAAAATGTAAAAATTATTCGATTCCGAGACGTTGGATGAAGGGGCATTTAGGTTATTTTATCTATCTTCGTGCCCTAGCTCTAAATTTTATAGTGGAATCAGATGTTTGCAATATTATTTACAATGTGTGATTTAATTGACTAGGTTTGGGCCATTTGGAGTCGAGAACTCGTGGCAAGAACGTATTTGCTAGTTCATGTTAGCCGGTTCGAGGTAAGTATCTAGCCTAACATTGTGTGGGAGACTTCCCGTAAGGATTTCAGTCTTCTTTGTTGATTGTATTCCTTGCACGCGAGGTGACGAGTGCGTGTTCATATTTATTTATGGTAAATTGATCCTTTAGGCTCTAAGATCCTTGTAATCACTGAATATGAAGTTGTACTTGAAGACTATTACTTGTGTTAGACTAGGAAAGCATGTATAACTGATATAATTGCCTGATTGCTAAGTTGTTTAGTCGTACTACGTGAAGCATGCTAGGCTAGTTCTATCTGCTACTCCATATTTCATATTTATCCCTTGGTTTGTTTTCTGGTTGTGACTGCACTTTTATTTTGGGACCACAGGACGGTATCCCAGGAGATCCCCTGCACATAAATGATTGGACTACGGGACGGTATCCTGGGAGATTCTTTGATACTGGTACGAGAGCTAGACTATGGAACGGAATCGCGGGTGTCCATTGGACAGTTGAGGAGAGGGCTACAGGATGGTATCCTGGGAGACCCTTATTGGTATTGAGATTTAGTTGCATTTGCCTTGTGTTTCTGTTTTATCCTAGTAGTTGTTATTGCTTCGTTGATTTGCATTACTACACCGCTGCATTTATCATTCTTATTAGATTCCCACCCTGTTAAATTGTTGTTATTGTGATGCACGAGGTTTCTGCCGTGCGTTTGTTGCTATTGTGATACACAAGGTTTCTGCCGTGCGGTTGTTGCTATTATGATGCACGAGGTTTCTGCCGTGCGGTTGTTTATATTGTGATGCACGAGGTTTCTGCTGTGCGGTTGCTGTTGAAAGGTTGCACGAGGTCTTTGCCGTGCTATTGTTGTTATTGATGTTTTGCACATATGGCATAATAAGGCAGGATATGTTATATGCTTATATGTGATTTGGGCATGTGGCGGAATAAGGTGGGACATTGTTATGCACGCGTGGCAAAATAAGGCAGTGCCTATTATATTATTTGTTGCACACGTGATGAAATTAGGTGGGCTATGTCAGGGATTGATTGTATAGAGTTGTGACGGCCTGTTGAGGCATTCCTATTTGTTTCTATTGTGATTGTGGATTGTTATTCTGTATTAACGTTACTGCTAAGGAGATGTGAGGGAACATCGTACGTGCGGTCCGTCCTCCTTTTTCATGTTTGTTGGTTGATAAAATTTTTGTTAGAAACATTTGCACAAGCATACATGTAGCTGAGTACTCCTATTAGAGGTGAATGCCTCTTGATTTTTCTAAGGGTGGTGGTACGCCTCGCTTATCCATTATATTTGGGAGAGTGGCCCTAGTTAGCCAGTTAGTTGTCGGTATGAACATGAGATTGATGGGGCACAAGATGCCAATTGTTAGATTTCAGATGCTAGGTCTTCACAAATTGTGGTTAGTCAGAGACTTGGTGAAATAGTGGAAAGAATGGGATAAGACCTTTTGTGAACGTCATTGTATGATAGGAATTATTTGCTTGTTTCTTTTCTTTACAGTGTTGTGACCTTAGGATTTGTGTTGTGATTTTGCCATCGTTTTGTATTATCATTTATTATATTCTTGTTGTTAATTGTTGTATTTACCCCTTATTGTGAATTGTAGCATTTTTGGTCGTTCACGCATTCTTTACATATTCATATGTCATTACCATTGTTCCTATGATTATACTGTTTATCGACCGGTAGGTGCCTTGACTGTTTCTCGTCACTACTCTATCGAGGCTAGTCTTAGTACTTACTGGGCACCGCCGTGGTGTGCTCATACTACTCTTCTGCACATTTTTGTTGTGCAGATACAGGTACTCCCGCTCAGTTTTTGTTAGTCTTGGAAGGAGGCGTATTGGTAGAGACTTCAAGGTATATCTGCTATGTCCGCAGACCGAGGAGTCCCTTTCCAGCTTTTCTATAATAAGTATAGTACTTCCAGTATTTTTCTCCTTTATATAGATATTCTTGAGTTAGAGCCTCTTATGTGTCCCATTAGCTTGTGATTTGTGAGTTTCCGGGTTTTGGGAAATTTTGTTAGCTTTGAGGATTGTTGTGGTATGTGCCGAGCGGCACCTTAAACCCTGTTTATTTTACCAGTTCAGTTTTATTTATTTTCTTCCGAAATTTTTGGTTTGTCTTCCGCATTGTTAGGCTTACCTAGTCATAGGGACTAGGTTCCATCACGACATGTTCATGGAGGGTGAACTGGGGTCGTGACAAGATGGTATCAGAGCACTAGGTTCATAGGAGTCACAGATCACAAGCCAGTTTATTAGAGTCTCGTGGATCGGTACGGAGACATCTGTACTTATCTGCGAGAGGCTATGTAACTATTAGGAAAATTTCACTTCATTTGATTCCCTGTCGTGCGAGATTTTGACACCCACAATCCTAAACATCTATCTTCTACTCTCTCACAGATGGTGAGGACACGTACTACTCGAGGCGATCAGGCACCCGCGCCCCCTGCTGCAGCCGTCGGAGGTCGGGGCCGGGGTAGAGTTCAAGGACGCGCACGAGGTGCAGCAAGAGCGCCTGCGTGAGCTGCCACTGAGGTACCACCAGCAGATCCGGCCGGAGTCCAGGCACCTAACATGCCCACTACTACTACTACCCTAGCCCTTCAAGAGACTTTGGCACAGTTCATGAGTATGTACACCACTTTGGTTCAGGCAGGATTGCTTCCCCTTCCTGCAGCCACATCCCAGGCCGGGGGAGGAGCATAGACTCCCGCTACCTGCTCCTGAGTAGCGAGTGCATGTTGAGCAGGTTCCAGAGATTATTCCTGCGCCACCTACGGCATCAGTTCAGCCCGAGGGCATGGCAGCAGCTTCTGAGTAGGAGCAGATGAGACTAGAGAGTTTCAAGAAGCATGATCCTCCGGTTTAGTGGATTAGCATCAGAGGATGCCTTGGGGTTTCTTTATGAGTGTTACTGTAATCTCCATACTATGGGTATCTCTGGATCGAGCGGGGTTTCCTTCACTACTTCTCAGCTTCGAGGAGCCGCCTATGATTGGTGGCGCACCTATGAGTTAGACAGTCCAGATGAGGTAGCTTCACTGACTTGGACTCAGTTCTCAGATATGTTCCTTATAGAGTTTGTTCCTCAGAGCCTCAGGGATGCATGGCGCGCGGAATTTGAGAATTTGCACCAAGGTACTATGATCGTCTCGGAGTATGCTATCTGTTACACTAGTTTGGCTAGACATGCCTTAGCGTTGGTTTCTACTGTTCGCGACAAGGTTCGCCGGTTCATTGAGGGGCTTATTCCTAGCATCAGGTCCACCGTGGCCTATGAGTTGGAGATGGATTTTCCATATCAGCAGGTGGTGAATGCTAGGATGATAGAGGATATGCATACTAGAGAGAGAGAGGGCAGGCAGAGTTAGGAGAGAGAGAGCAGACGAGATAAAGAGGGAGAGTTTGAGGAGGCGAGGAGTCCTCGTAGACCGAGGAGATATACAGGTCCTTATTTTGGAGGCAGGGTGACTCATGGTAGAGGTTTTGCAGGTCAGCCAGTTCAAATCGCGCTTCAGACTCAGCATGGTAACTCAGGTTATCATGGGTCTCGGAGTACCCGTACAACACAGTTCCCACTGCCTCGTCAGCAGAGAGGGTTTTTTGAGTGTGAAGATACTAGCCACATGGTGAGAGATTGTCCCAGACTTCGGACCGGTGTGTCCCAGCGAGGTATTCAGGCAGGTAGAGGGCGCCCAAGAGGGGGAGGCCCGGCTCGTTGATGCGTTCCTTATGGTAGGCTTGAGGCCGATGCACCAGTTGAACAACATTCAGGTACGGATTTGGTTTATTGTTGAGGGGAACTATCTGTAGCCCATCACAGTTCCACCTATCAGGGTGAGTTCCTTGTTTGTTGTTCCATTTATGGAAGAGCTTCATGATTTGCACTCTATTTATGTGATTATCCTGTTGGGAGGTTCTATGAGTGATAGCCGTGTCTATTGTCTGTTTCTAGCTGTTGTCGAGAGCTACGAGGCTAGTAGTAAATTCCTGTTGTTTGTTTTCGTAGGTTTGATGTCACTTTTGAGTATTCTTGCTTACGAGCTGTGATTTTCTATTCTCCACCGGTGTGGGAGCCAGGGTGTGTTGTAAATTAGAGACATGATTGATCCAGTGAGAGTTTCTAGATGGGTTAGTATGAGCCCTACTTGTGATTTAGTGATTGAGGGCGGAACCCTCGTGACTTCAGGTGTTTTGACATGTGAGACCGGGCTGTGTGCTGCGATGAGAGTTATATCAGTATAAGATCCTTGTGAGTCTTTTATATGCTTTCATTATTTCTTGATAGATGTTTTGTTGATTTGTGTTTTAGAAGAATTTGTGCTAGCTTGATTTGCTTGTTAGTTCCCTTATGTGTTTCCTTTCTTATACTTAGTCATTTTTGTTCTATGCTTCTTGAGTTTAGCTTGTGGGGTGTGTACCCATTGGTGTTGGCGGAGATTTGGTTAATCGGGTGTTTTGTCATGTGGTTTTAGTGGTTCTTGTATCATCACCATTATTGTGGAGGTTTGAAAGGGGTTCCTATCGAATATGAGGCTTATGGCCAGTACGGATTTGATTTCAGGTAGGTATTGCTACCAGAAATGTGATTGTGGGCCTATGTGTGAGGAGTCATGTTATGTGGTTGTACTCTGTGTGTGTTGACTTGTATTGAAATGGTTGGTTAGGACTGATATCGGATATGGATTTAGGATCGGGTCTTTTGGAAATGGATGGAAGGTAAGAATTCTGGCTTGATGGCTTACTGGTATTGCTAGGAAGGTTAAATATCAGTTGAGATGGTGTCGTCATGCTTATGTGGATTGGGGTGACGTGGGATCACCCGCGAGTGTATGTGGGAAGTGTGCACTAAGTGACTTGAAGACCTCATTTATGTTCTCGATGCTCGTTCGAGGACGAACGAATGTTTAAGTGTGGGAGGATGTAATGACCCGGCCGGTCGTTTTTGGAATTTACACCCCGATCCCCCATTAATTACTTCCCCTAAGTTCAATTCTGCTATTTTGGTTTGCCGGTACGTTCGATGTCAGGATTTAGAGTGTTTTGGGACACTTAGTCCCTAAATGAGAGCTTAAGAGTTGAAAAATGGTCTGTAATCGTAACAGTGTAAAGAAGGCCTAATCTGATGGTTCCTTTAGTTTTGTTATGTGATTTCGGGGTTGGTAGCATGTTCGGAATGTATTTTGGAAGTCCGTGGCTCACTTAGGCTAGAAATGCCGAAAGCTTGTATTTTGGCAATTTCCGGTTGATAGGTGAAAATTTGATCCGAGGGTCAGAATAGAATTTCGGAAGTAGCTGTAGCACCGTCATGTTAATTGGGATGTGCTTGCAAAATTTCAGGTCATTTGGACGTGGTTTGGTCGAGTTTTTGATCGAATGCGTGTTTTTGAAGTTTTGAAAGAACTTAGGTGAATTCGATGTAATTTGAAGATTTTGATGTTAGTCGAGATGTTTTAATAATTGGAACAAGTTTGAATAACGTTATAGGGTATATTGGTATTTTTGGTTAAGGTACCTGGGGCCTCGGGATGATTTCGGATGGCTAAATGGAGAATTTTTGGACTTAGGAAGATTTTTGGCCTGTTGCTTCTGATATTTTCGCTTCTGCGGTCTTGGAGCCGCATAAGCGGCCAGGAAGCCGTATAAGCGATGTGGGCATTTGGGCCAGGAACCGCAGAAGCAAAGTTTTTTCCGCTGAAGCGAACTTGCTTCTGCGATGTGAATAAACGCATAGGCAGTTTGTCGGGGGGTTTGAAGGAGACCGCACAAGCGGTTGGTCTTTCCGCAAAAGCGGGACCGCAGAAGCTGTCCCTGGATCACGAAGCAGAAAATGGTCTGGACAGAATGTTTAAGTTTTGGAAATGGGACTTCGTTCCCATTTCCCATTTTTATCTATTTGGAGCTCGGTTTGGGCTATTTTTGAACAGATTTTCTTGGAGAACAATGGGGTAGGTATTCTTAACTCAATTTTGTTTGTATAACTCAAATCTATTACAAGTGTTGGTGTTTAATCTGAGGATTTTGTTGAAAAGGGGTAGAAGCCCCTCTTGGATAGAATCACTAATTTGAAGGTCGAAATGATATGGGAATTTTGTAATCTTGGTATGGTTAGACTCGTGAAAGTGCAAGGTTTCTGAAAATGTAAAAATTATTCAATTCCGAGATGTTGGATGGAGGGGCATTTTGGTCATTTTATCTATCTTCGCGCCCTAGCTCTAAATTTTATAGTGGAATCAGTTGTTTGCAATATTATTTACAATGTGTGATTTAATTGACTAGGTTTGGGCCATTTGGAGTCGAGAACTTGTGGCAAGAACGTATTTGCTAGTTGATGTTAGTCGGTTCGAGGTAAGTATCTTTCCTAACCTTATGTGGGGGACTTTCCCTTAGGATTTGAGTCTTCTTTGTTGATTGTATTCCTTGCACGCGAGGTGACGAGTGCGTGTTCGGATTTACTTGTGGTAAATTGATCCTTTAGGCTCTTAGATCCTTGTAATCACCGAATATGAAGTTGTACTTGAAGCCTATTACTTGTGTTAGACTAGGAAAGCATGTCTACCTGATATAATTGCCTAATTGCTAAGATGTATAGTCATACTACGTGAAGCATGCTAGGCTAGTTCTATCTGCTACTCTGTCTTTCATATTTATCCCTTGGTTTGTTTTCTGGCTGTGACTGCACTTTTATTTTGGGACTACAGGACGGTATCCCGGGAGGTCCCTTACACATAAATGATTGGACTACGGGACGATATCCCGGGAGATCCTTTGATACTGGTACGAGAGCTGGACTACGGGATGGAATCCCGGGAGGTCCATTGGACAGTTGAGGAGAGGGCTACAAAACGGTATCCTGGGAGACCCTCATTGGTATTGAGATTTAGTGGTGTTTGCCCTGTGTTTCTGTTTTATCCTTGTAGTTGTTATTGCTTCTTTGATTTCCATTATTACACTGCTGCATTTATCATTCTAGTTAGATTCCCACCCTGTTAAATTGTTGTTATTGTGATGCACGAGGTTTCTGCCATGCGGTTGTTGCTATTGTGATGCACGAGGTTTCTGCCGTGCGATTGTTGATGTTGTGATGCACGAGATTTTTGCTGTGCGGTTACTGTTGAAAGGTTGCACAAGGTCTTTTTCGTGCTATTGTTGTTATTGATGTTTTGCACATGCAGCGTAATAAGGCGGGATATGTTATATGCGTATATGTGGGTTGCGCATGTGGCGGAACAAGGTGGGACATTGTTATGCACGTGTGGCAAAATAAATCGGTGCCTATTATATTATTTATTGCACACGTGGCGAAATAAGGTGGGCTATGTCAGGGATTGATTGTATAGAGTTGTGACGGCCTGTTGAGGCATACCTATTTGTTTCTATTGTTATTGTGTGTTGTTATTATGTATGAACGTTACTGCTTGGGAGTTGTAAGGGAACATAGTACGTGCGGTCCGTCCTCCTTTTTCATGTTTGTTGGTTGATAAAATTTTTGTTCGAAATATTTGCACAAGCATACAGGTAGCTGAGTACTCCTATTAGAGGTGAATTCCTCCTAACTTTTCTAAGGGTGGTGATACGCCTCGCTTATCCATTATATTTGGGAGAGTGGCCCTAGTTAGTCAGTTAGTTGTCGGTATGACCATGAGATTGATGGGGCACAGGATGCTAATTGTTAGATTTCAGATGCTAGGTCTTCGTGAATTGTGGTTAGTCAGAGACTTATTGAAATTGTGGAAAGAATGGGATAAGACCTTCTGTGAACGTCATTGTATGATAGGAATTATTTACTTGTTTCTTTTCTTTGCTGTGTTGTGACCATAGGATTTGGGTTTTGATTTTGCCGTCGTTTTGTATCATCATTTATTATATTCTTGTTGTTAATTATTGTATTTACCCATTATTGTGAATTTTAGCATTTTTGGTCGTGCACGTATTCTTTACATACTCATATGTCATTATCATTGTTCCTATGATTATACTGTTTATCGACCGGTAGGTACCTTGACTGTTCCTCGTCACTACTCCATCGAGGTTAGTCTTGGTACTTACAGGGCACCGCTGTGGTGTGCTCATACTACTCTTCTGCATATTTTTGTTGTACAGATACAGGTACTCCCGCTCAGTTTGTGTCAGTCTTGGAAGGAGGCATATTGGTAGAGACTTCAAGGTATATCTGCTACGTCCGCAGACCGAGGAGTCCCTTTCCAGCATTTCTGTAATAAGTATAGTACTTCCAGTATTTTTCTCCTTTGTATAGATATTCTTGAGTCAGAGCCTCTTATGTATCCCTTTAGCTTGTGATTTGTGAGTTTCCGGGTTTTGGGACGTTTTGTTAACTTTGAGGATTGTTGTGGTATGTGTCGAGCGGCACCTTAAACCCTATTTATTTTACCTGTTCAGTTTTATTTATTTTCTTCCAAAATTTTTGGTTTATCTTCCGCATTGTTAGGCTTACCTAGTCACAGGGACTAGGTTCCATCACGGCATGTTCATGGAGGGTGAACTGGGGTCGTGACAATCCACTCCTCGTGGACATTAACTAAACGTGCAATAATATCTTCCAATTCAAAGTTTATGTTGTATCCGCTGTTATGCTAGCCAATATTTCAAAACTAAGCTCGTACACCCAATCACCGTCCACTAAAAATTCCCAAATCACTCCAAACTTTCCTAAAAAATGTAGTTATCCTGCCACTGAATCCACGTGTTGCTCTGCCACTCTCCCACTTGGACAAACCTTCTTCTTTAAGCAACTATTCGACTTTCGCTTTTTACCCTTCTAGAAATTTAACCATCGCCTGACACTCTCCACATGTCCTTCATCACCCTTCGCCGCGCAGCTGATGCCTTGAATCAAAAATATAACTCAGTAGCTCTTGAACCAATATACCACTACTAAATTTAAAACTCTTCGGAGATCATCTCTTCTCGAGCCAACGGCATTATAAACATCGATTCCATCCTGAACCACCAGACCCCGCGATCTCTGACAGCCACTTCTCCATTGCTATCTTACGATATGCTTCCCCAAAGGCGAATGGTAGAGAGTCTTAACACTGACAAACTTAGTACATTCAACAAGGACAACGACACCTCATCACGGATGGAAATTCCACCACGTTGGCAAATAACAAGCCTCGTTACTCCATCAACCTAAATCTTAACATTCTTAGCCCGATTTCCTTCCACCCGCCTGGAATAAAATACAAAATCTCTAAATCATGCACTGGGTAAACCTCCTGTCAAGTCATTCACTGCCCCGACACGTAGGCAAGCATCCTACTATCACATCAATATAGCGCGAAAACCGTTCATAAGTCTAGCCTCAGAGCTCTCAGAAGTACTACTACTTAGCTGAAACGACAGGATATCCTTCCACAAGGCGACGACAATAGTCAAATCAACTATGCCAGAAGAAGCATCCTGCACCACTTTTGTCGTACCTTTAAAATTTCTCAATTCCTGATTTGTAATAAGCACTTCGCATCGCCCAAGATCTATTAGGAAGGAAACAAAGGCATAATCCTCAAAGGAATCAAATTGCATGATGAGGAAATCAAGAAGGGAAGTGCTCCTAACAACCCCGTAGCCTCCCGAAGATAAGTACAGACGTCTCGATACCGATCCGCGAGACTCTACTAAACTTGCTCATGACTCATGAGACCTAAGGGAACCTAGTGCTTGTAATACCATGTTGTCATGACCAAAAATCCACTAAGGATCGTGATGGCGCCGTATACCATTGGCAGGCAAGAAAACACTAAATAACTAGTAACTTCTTGTTTTAGATATTTCTGAATCTTTTATATATTTAAACAATAAAGAATAAGTTCCACTAAATAAACAATCTCTTTAACAAATTCAAAATACTGAACAATCCCATAGACATCCCAGAACACAGTGTCACAAGTGCATGAGCAATTACTAAGAAAATCAAATAAAGTACAATAATTGTCAGGAATACTAATTGGACAAAGTAAATACAATACGATGAAAGAGATTATACTGGCTGGGGGTCGCCTCGAGGAATGCAGCTCACCTAGTCCCCGTATCATCCATGCTGCTATGCCCAGTAGGCCACTAGAAATACATGTGCCTATGCAACAAAAATGTACAACAAGTATAGCATGAGTACGAAAAAAATCTGTACTCGGTAAGTATATGTCACAACCCCAAACCAGCTCGGTCGTGATGACGCCTCTCATAAAGACAAGGCCAACCGGCACAACACCTATAATTACCCTTTAATCATTAAAAGTCATTTTTAAACCTTTAATTAAACAATATTTCACAATATAAGTCTGAATGAACAGTGCGGAAATAACATACGAGCCCGATATTTGGGTGTCGCTAGTCATGAGCATCTATCAAGGTCTAAATACAACAAAAGAGTAAAATGTACTAAGTACAAAAATAACAATGAGAGGAAGGTAGCGGTGCTGCGAACATTGTGTAGCCACCTTGCTAACTCTGAGGTCTCCGCGTCTGAGCAACCAACATCCGCTACCGAGTTCCGAAATACCTGAATCTGCACATGAGGTGCAGGGAGTAATGTGAGCTCTCCAACCCAGTAAGTAATAAGAGTAAATAAAGACTTAGCAATAGGAAACAATTAATCCACATTTATGTTAAACTCAATAAGCACACTTGCTGCGAAATCAAATACGGGTCAATCGCCTCTTTTAAAATCCTTCTTTAGGTAAAAATCATTTAAAATGCCTTCCAACATATTCATTAGGGGTTCCATACAATTTTTAATAAAAGAGCTGAAACCATAATTGGCACCTCGGGCAAAAACATAGTTCATAAATAGCCCCCTCGGGCAAAACATGAATCATAAACACCTACTAACAAGAGAATCCCAGTGGAAATAACAAAAGCCAAATCAGTGATTAAATTCTGAATATCTCATATATCCTAGCTTAAAAGAAATTTGTTTAGAAAAATTTATCTATCATTTTCGACAGAGGCTCAGAATAAAGATGAGTGAAAACAGTTATTAAATCAACATATTCGATAGAAACTCACTCTAAAAAGAAGTGAAAATCAATAAGTTCATAATCAGGCCCCTCAAGCAAACGTCACTCATGTTCATGTATATATCTATCGCCACCAGGCTAGCCTCTCAGTCACTCGTGACTCAACTCCTACCAATCAGCACTCATGCTCAATAGGTACCATATAGTAACCACTGCAGCGTGCATCCCGATCAACATATCGATGTACAGCCCAATCCATATATATAGTCGACTGCGGTCACCGGGGGCTTGCAGACTCCAGGGGGGCTCTTACAGGTCAAGCGCTATATCGCTGCGGCGTGCATCCGGATCCATATAAGTATCGCCGTGGCTTGTAGCCCAATCCATAGATATGTAATCCTCACAGCAAGCCCTAGGCCTTTCTCAGTCATTAACCTCACCATTAGACTCTCAGTCTATCTCAGTCATCAACTCACGATCACTCGGACCATTAGTTACACAGGGAAATCAGCCCAAACTATTTTCACATTTTTAAGAAATATATTGAATAAACTAGATTTTAAACAATAAACAAGTAAAACATGGCTGAGGATATGCTATCAAACACAGAGAGTGAGGAAAAAATAGTAAAAATGCCAGTAAGGTCTCAACAGGTCGACACAAGGCCCCAAACATGGCATACCGCTAAAAATATAATATCAATCTAAAAAATATGGAATATCATATGGTTTCAAATCAAATACATAACTTAACAGTCATACTAGACGGACCAAGTCACAATACCCAATGGTGCACAACTCCACGCTTGTCATCTCACATGAGTGTCACCTAAAAGTAACACAACGATGTGTATTCCGAGGTTTCAAACCCTCAGGACAGTATTTACAATCATTACTTACCTCGATCCGATCAAAACTCTAGCCCGCGATGCCTTAGCCCGCTCGAATCGACCTTCGAATGCTCCAAATCTAGCCACAATTAGTACATAATCATTAAAATGTGCAAAGGAAACGAAGCTCACTCGAAAATATCCAATCTACATCGAAATCCCGAAATTGCTCAATCCCAACGCTCAGGCCCATGAGTCTATACATATCAAGAAAACAGAAATCGGAGTCCAAATGGCCCCTCAAATCCTCATTTAAAGTCTCTTAATCTCAAGCACTAATTCTTCCATTTTTGGCCTAGATTCCACGATTTACTAGGTGGAATTCACATAATAATTGAGTTTTAAGTCCAAGCTCTTCAATCTCCTTCAAAAAGCTTAAAAAATGACCAGCAATGGAGGAACCTAGCCTCAAATTCTCGGAAATGAGCTTTTAAAACGTTTTGCCCAGCTATATATTTTCCTTCACTGTGATCGCGGATAAAACCACGCGATCGTGAAGCACAAAATGACGACTCGCTCATTTAACCCTAGTGATCACAACAACCGCACGTGATCACGAAGCCTTAGCTTTCAAACCTATACGATCGCTACTGAGCTCCCGCGAACGCGAAGGCACACCACACAGACCTATGCAATCGCAACCCATTCTACGCGATTGCGCAAGGCAACTCTGCCTCAACCCGCAACTAAGCCTACGCGATCGGAATCCCTTATATGTGATCCCATAGAACAAATGGTCTGCAACAGACCTGAAGCAAAATCTACAACACTTTAATGTGAAATTTCTTCTATTGAACTATCGCAAACTCACCTGAGGCCCTCGGGAACTCAAACAAACATGCCAACATATCCCATAACATCATTCAAACTTGTTCCAATTTTTGTAACGCTCAAAACAACATCAAAACACCAAAATCACATTAGATCCAAGCTTAAGAATTTTAAGAACTTCCAAATTTTGCTTTTGATCAAAAACCCAACCAAACCACGTCCAAATGACCTGAAATTTTGAACACACATCCCAAATGACACAACGAAGGTACTACAACTCTCAGAATTTTATTCCGACCTCTATATCAATATCTCACCTATCAATCGGAAAACGCCGAAATCTCAATTTCGTCAATTCAAGCCTAAACCTTCCACGGACTTCAAAAATGCATTCCGATCATGCTCCTAAGTCCCAAATCACCTAACGTAGCTAACCAAATCGTAAAAATTTTAATCTGAGATGTCAAACCTTTCAAATTTCAAGTTACAAATGAGAACTGTTCTTCCAAATTTATTCTGATTACCCTGAATACCAACACCAATGGTTTACATAAGTCATAATACATCACATAGGTCAAGTCATGCCCGACAACTGGCGATCAAACTGCAAAAGTTCAAAACGACCGGTCAGGTCGTGACATCCTCCCCCACTTAAACATATGTTTGTCCTCAAACATGACCAAAGTTGTTCCAGAAACCAAGCAATCGCTGAATAACCTTACCATGTATATACCCAGGGGCAATCCTACATCACACTATCTCATATAGGTCCAACAACACGATGTAACTGAAAATTTTCACAACCCAACCTAGCCCATAAACCTTAGAACCACATTTCCAATTCTGAAATCATCTACAAGATCTGAATCTCACGTTTATACTCTGAATAATTATGAACCAAGTGCAATAACTCATACCTACAACCTTAGGTGTAATTACATGATATACCACATAACTCGAACACTTGTAACGATAACTTCTATTCACAGCAGTTGCACTCAACATCTGAATACCGGTAGGAGACCACTTATCAGTTAAAGTCTCATGCCAACACTTTCATATATTGCAAATGATAAATAAACCACACAGTAAGCTATAATCAGTCTCAGATCAACCATTCATGAAGCCGATTCTTCTTTGGCAAAGACCATAGCAAATTTCTAAGCCAAACCTCGGTATTACCCTTCCAACATGCTGAAATCGAATATGTTCGTATTCATTAATGCTCCCAACAATCTCATATAATCCAACATACTACTTTAGTGACATGACACATCAGCGTCGGCTAAAGCCACAACTTGCGCAATCTGCGCACCAATAAGCAACAGTCCGAACATATTCAAATCATGAAAATGACTCGAGTAGAGGAGCTGTACCTCAAGCTCGCCAGTACCACCACAACACAAGGCTGAGAACCCATCTCACATCATAGAAATAGAACGCACGAATCCAACCTGCTAGGTCATACTTCCATATAACTTCGCTGCAATGCGCGACCCTATCCAAATAATATTCCACCTAAAGCACCTCAAGTCACTCTGTTCGAGATTGACGACTACGCACAATTGATGTCTAGAACCAAAGTAAATCATCATAACCACGGTAAAGCAAATCGATAACACCACATAACCTGAAAGGACATAACCGATGCACCATCTGTCAAGCAATATCTAATACTCCTCCCGCTCAAATTCTACTGAGAGGCTCCAATAACACTGCACCGCATGTGCCGATAACCAACAAATCCTAATGCCCCGCAATACAGAAAGGTACTCATGGATCTCCCTAGATTACTAACAAACTCAATAACAATAGAATCAACATGTCCCTCCCCATTGGCAACTCGAAGTCAACCAAGCAATCGCGATATAGAACATACCTCCATATAGGTCCACCAATGAACTACACATCAAGTCGAGTCACACACAACAGATAATTAATCCTTCGAAGGTTCACAATAGCTGAATCATAGAACATAATATCATCTAATTAACTTACCCGCATCCTTTCCGTCCACAACCACGAGCTAACCTGTATATGAGAACTTCTAGTCTCCAAGTCCATAAAGCACACGAGTACTCATGTCTGATCCTGATTCCTCTGCGCACATATATAACATACCTCTAGCACTAAATCATTCCACGAGAGATACTCTAAAATTCTTCTATGCTGCCAAGCAAACTCGAACATCCGCAGCCGATTTGACTAGAAGTGTTGTAATACTACCAAAGTACCATCAACTTAATCACATTGCCTCTTTCTGAAACACCCTCGTCAAATCATCTCAATTAGCATTACCATTTCCTTAATCATCTGAAGATCATTTCTCTAATTATCTGAAACTGCCTATGTTGCCTAAGAATTTATGACATTTCATTCAAATCTGAACCGTGACCTTACACATCTAATCTCAATCCTGCACAATATACCACATAAATCGTACCACTCTAGGATAACCGCGAGAACTTCATATCCTTTATGAGCCCAAAGAAACTATTTAAATCAACATATTTGATAGAAACTCACTCTAAAAAGAAGGAAAATCAATAAGTTCATAATTAGGACCCTTAGGCAAAAATCACTCATTTGCATGTATATATCTATCGCCCCTCGGTCTAGCCTGTCAGTCACTTGTGACTCAACTCCTACCAATCTGCGTTCAAACTCAGTACTCATGCTTAATAGGTACTATATAGCAACAACTGAGGCACGCAGTCCGATCCATATATCGTTGTGGCATGCAGCCCGATCCATATATATTGTCGATTGCGCTCTCCGGGGGTATACAGACTCCGGAGGGGCTCCTACAGCCAAAGCGCTATATCACTGCGGTGTGCAACCCGATCCATATAAGTATCGTTGTGGCGTGTAGCCCGATCCATAGGCATATATATATACTATTGCGGCTTGCAGCCCGATCCATAGATATATAATCCTCACAGCCGGGCCCTCGACCTCTCTCAGTCATTAACCTCACCATCAAACTCTCAGTCTATCTCAGTTATCAACTCGCGATCACTCAGACCATCAGTAACACAGAGAACTCAGCCCAAACAGTTTCCATATTTTTAAGAAATATAGTGAATATACCAGATTTTAAACAATAAACAAGTAAAATATGACTGTGGATATGCTATCAAACACATAGAGTGAGGAAAAAAAAGTAAAAGGGCCTCTAATTCTCAACAGGTCAGCACAATGCCCCAAACATGACATACAACCAAAACTATAATACCAATCTCAACAATATCGAATATCATAAGGTTTCAAATCAAATACGCGACTTAAAAATCATACGGGACGGACCAAGTCACAATTCCCAATGGTATACAACTCCACGCTTGTCATCTAACATAAGCGTCACCTAATAGTAACGCAACGATGTGTATTCGAGGTTTCAAACCCTCAGGACAGTATTTATCATCATTACTTACCTCGATCCGGTCCAAACTCCAGCCCGCAATTCCTTAGCCCACATGAATCAACCTTCAGAAGCTCCAAATCTAGCCACAAACAGTATATAATCATTAAAATGTGCAAAGGAAACGAAGCCCACTCGAAAATATCCAATTTACATCAAAACTCTGAAATTGCTCAAACCCGGTACTCGGGCCCATGTCTCGAAATCCAATAAAATCAACATCAATGGAATCCTCATCCTCACACGAGTCTATACATATCAAGAACACTGCAATCGGAGTCCAAATGGCCCCTCAAATCCTCATTCAAACTCTTTTAATCTCAAGCTCTAATTCTTCAATTTTTGGCTTACATTCCACGATTTACTAGGTGGAATTCACATAATAATAGAGTTTTAAGTCCAAGAATCTTACCTCCAAGTGATTCCCCTTGAATCCCTCTTCAATATCCTTCAAAAAGCTTAAAAATGACGAGCAATGGAGGAACCTAGCCTCAAATTCGTGAAAATGAGCTTTTATAATATTCTGCCCAGCTATATATTTTCCTTCACTGCCATCGCGGATAAAACCACGCAATTGCGAAACACAAAATGACGATTCCGTCACTTAAACTTATGGATCACAACAATCACACATGATCACAAAGCCTTAGCTCTCAAACCTATGCGATTGCAACTAAGCTCCCGCGAACGCGAAGGCACACCACACAGACCTACGCGATCGCAACCCATTCTACGCGATCGCGTAAGGAAACTCTCCCTCAGCCCTCAACTAAGAGATCACAATCCCTTATACGTGATCGCATAGAATAAATGATCTGCAACAGACCTAAAGCAAAATCTAGAACTCTTTAATGTGAAATTTCATCCGTTTAACCATCGGAAACTCACCTGAGGCCCTCGGGACCTCAACCAAACATGCCAACATATCCCATAACATCATTCAAACTTCTTCCAATCTTTGGAACACTCAAAACAACATCAAAACACCAAAATCACATCGTTTCCAAGCCTAAGAATTTTAAGAACTTCCAAATTTGGCTTTTGATCAAAAACCCAACCAAACCACGTCCGAATGACCTGAACTTTTTCACACACTCCCAAATGACACAACGAAGCTACAACAACTCTCAGAATTTCATTCCAACCTCTATATCAAAATCTCATCTATCAACCAGAAAACGCCGAAATCTCAATTTCGTCAATTCAAGCCTAAACCTTCCACGGACTTTAAAAATGCATTCCGATCACGCTCCTAAGTCCCAAATCCCCTAACGAAGCTAAACAAATGGTAAAAATTCCAATCCGAGATCATATGCAAACAAGTCAACTCTTAGTCAAACCTTTCAAATTTCAAGTTACAACTGAGAACTGTTCTTCTAAATTCATTCTGATTACCCTAAAAACCAACACTTACGGTTTACGTAAGTCATAATACATCACACAGGGCAAGTCATGCCTGAGAACTTGTGATCAAAGAGCAAAAGTTCAAAATGACTGGTCGGGTCATGACAGTTTCCCGTCTAATCTCGAAGAGGTAGAGACGAGAGGTCGACTTCGACACTTAGTAGTGTTCCAATAACGGTACGCAATAGTATAATAAAAATCGAGGGTTTTTATAAAACATGGTTGTAACTCAACAGAATGAGACAAGTAATAATGCTTTTATTTGTAGGGAAATTTCTGAAGTTCGTTTTCATTAATTATACATTTATTCTGAAGCCAGGGAATGACCATATCAAGTTCAATAGATTTCAAGGCAAGCAATGCAAGCATGCGTAAATCATGCCGAGCTCGTACAGCCTGATCCAACAATATTTAAAATGTGCACTGCTAGAGGATCGAATGACGTGAACCATAGATGCATCTGTTTAATCTACCGACGCGTCTGGACCATTCCAGAATAGATAAACACATTCAACAGTCAAATCAATAATTCATCAAGGAGCAATTATTCAAAAAAAAAGGCAAGTTTCTCTTTTAAAATTCAAGAAACGATATCTAGCTTTTTAGAAATTCATTTACACGTTCGATATGTTTAAGCATTTTTAAATTTGTCAATAAGGTTGAAAATATTACAAGTAAAGTATTCTTTTGGGCCCTAACCTACCCGGACTTATACATAATAGTAGCTACCATGAACTCTCGTCACCTCGTGCGTACGTAGACCCTTACAAATTGGAGCACATAACCAATTAACTCACCTATGGGGACGATTCCCTTTTACAAGGTTAGAAGAAGACTCATCTCGCTCCGAAGTTCCATAACCGGCATACCACGCCCTTCCGAAGACTCAAATTGATGCACAACGCTCCAAAACTAGCCAATAATTGTGAAAATCCACTAATATATGCTCGATTACCCATAATAATTCAATTTATTTTATTCCTAACCCTGATCAAAAAGTTGACATAACGCCCTCGGGCCTACATGACTGAATCCCAAAATTTTTTGAAGATAAAGTTTACCCATAACCGCATGAACTCAAATATAAAATTTACTCTTAATTTCATGTCCAAAATCGTGATCAAAATCAAAGAATACTAATTTTCAAGGTTCTTCCTCAAAATGACATATTTCTAGTAATTTCAATACTGTAATCCATATAACATCCTTGTATTTGACTTATAAGGAGTGGGAGCTACTTACCTTGCCATTGATGATGAAAAATCCCTTTTGAAACCCTCTAAGAATCATCCAAGCCAAGAGAAAAATGAAAGAAAATGGCCCAATCCCGACTTTAAAACAACTCACTGCCTCCAGCCCTTTCACACCTGCAGTAACTTCACCACTTCTGCGGATCCGCAGGTGCGGCCCCACTACCGTATCTGCGGTCCTTCACCAAGCTACCTTCTTCCACATCTATGCTCCTCCTTCCGCAGGTGCGTTCTCCCTTCTGTGGCAACCTGACCGCATCTGCGGTCCCGGGCTTCTCCCTTTTCAACCGTATCTGCGCTCCTTTAGCCACTTCTGCGGCTCCACACCTGTGGAGAAAACCTCACAAGTGCGGTTACACCAGATACCAGATGCTAAAATCATTCTTCAAATTCCAAATTTGATCCGCTAACCATCCGGAATCCACCCGATGCCCCCGGGACCCCATTCAATTACACCAACCAGTTTCATAACATAATGTGGACCTGCTCGAGGCTTCAAATCGCATCAAACAACGTCAAAATCATGAATCACACCCCAATTCAAAATTTATGAACTTTAGAACTTTAAAAATCTACATTCGATGCCGAAACCTATGAAATCATGTCCGATTGACCTCAAATTTTGCACACAAGTCATATTCGACATTACGTACCTACTACAACTTTCGGAATAGGAATCCGACCCCTATATCAAAAAGTCCACTCCCGGACAGACTTCTCAAAAACCTTCAAATTTCTAACTTTCACCAAATGACTCCAATATGACCTACGGACCTCCGAATTCACTTTAGATCATGCTCCCAACACCAGAATCACTATACAGACCTATTTCGAGGCTCGGAATCCCAAACAAACATTGATAACACTGAAATTCACTTCAACGCAAACTTATAAAATTCTTCCAAAATGCTGACTTCAATAGTAGGTGTCGAAACATTCCTGGTCCTTCAAACCCCGATCCGGACATACGCCCAAGTCCGAAATCATCATACGAACCTGTTGGAACGTTCGAATCCCCTTTCCGAGGTTGTTTATTAAAAAATCCAATCTTAGTTGATTCTTTCAACTTAAAGCTTCTAAAATGAGAATTCTCTTTCCAAATTAACTTCGAACTTCCAGCAATTCAATTTCAACTATGCGTACAAGTCATAATACCTGAAATGAAGTTGCTCATGACCTCAAATGCTGAACAGCGCGCTAGAGCTCCAAACGACCAGTCGGGTCGTTACATAAAATTATCAATAATATTTTTGTGTATTATTTAATAATTTAAATCATATATTTTTATTAAATTTAAAATATAATTTTCATCGTACTATATTTACTTTTCTCTTTATACATTCTCTTCCCTACTAAGAACTTTTAATTATCTTTTTACACAATGTTTTTGGCTGATACTCATATAATATCACAATTTATTTTAAAAATACAACAATTAATTAGTCTAAAAAGTAATACATAAGTTCTTTTATTGTTTCAAATCTATTGAATTTTTTTATAATTATTTTTGTATTACGTGCAGTTAAAATTTCTTTGTCTTTTAGTTTCAAGATAAAAATTTAGCTTTTAATTTTTATTAGTCCTATATGAGATATTTATTTAGTATATTAAATTTTTTTAATTTGATATCAAATTTTTGTTTTTCTTTATCTAGCAAAACTTGAATTTTTGTGATCATCTCTATAATTTGTGCGTTCTCATCATAACTTTAAGAACTTTGTAATCTCAAGTTCAAATAGTCTTTATCACAACCCAAAATCCACTAAGGGTCATGATGGTGCCGGACTGTCACGAATCATTTCCATAATAGGTCATGAAGGCGCCCAACACCGTTGTCGGGCAAGCCAAGTGCGGAAAACATTTCTAACTTCTTATATTAAATTTTATCAGAAATTAAGTGAGCTGAATACTCCAGTTAGATTCAAACCAAAAGTGATAGGTAAAGTGAGTAACATAGTAATACAACCCAAAAGTAAGTCTACTAATGCGCGTGTGCCAAGACCCGGTGTCATAAGTACGGGCATCTGGTAGAATATACAAAAGAATATCTCTATCCTACTGTCTAAGATAAAGAAGACAGCAAAAGTAAAGAAAGACTCCTCCCGGCTGTTGGGCGGCATAGGAAGAAGCAGCTCACCGTGGAAGTCTCAGCCACAATCTCAAGGGCGCGCACTAGACTTGTAACCAGATGAATCAGCCTCAAACCCTGTACAATTAAGTACAGAAGTGTAGTATAAGTATATAAACAATATGTACCCAGTAAGTATCTCGTCTAATCTTGAAGAAGTAGAGACGAGAGATTGACTTGATACCTACTAGGGTCAAGATAATATAATATCAATGTGCTATGCTAAGCATGAAAGTCACAAATATTTAACAGGTTATAATTAAAAGCAATAATTAGGTTCTTGAGCTTATTTCAGTTTTCCATTTACATTCTTCATTTCCTAAGAAGGTAGACATGTCATGTCTAGGCATCAACATATATATATATATATATATATATATATATAATATATATATATATATATATATATATATATATATATATATATGCGCAATCATGCCGAGGTCGACGGCCCGCTCCAACAGAAAATAAATTATGCACTGTCGAGGGTCGAACACACGAACCATAGATGCATCTATTTTCACCGAGGTGATCGGCCCGCTCCATAGTATCAAGAACATCAAGAATACACACAAAGGCTCATATATATATATACAAGGAAACTCTTACAAAGTTCAACAAGTTCATATGTTCAGTTTTTTTATTTCTCTCAAGTCTCTAACATATCATAAAGGATCATATTGACAATTTAAATAGAAGAAAAATTCCAAATTAGCCATGATGTGGGTCCTAAACTACCCAAGAAATTAATATCATAGTAGCTACGCACGAACTCTCATCACCAAATACGTACGTACCCCCGCATTTAGTAGCAAATTCTCATTTATTATACCTATGGGGACAATTCCCGCTTACAATGTTAGAAAGGAGACTCACCTCGCTCCAAAGTGCACTTCCAGTTACCAAGAACGAGCCCAAGTCCTTAATTCGAAACCGAAAAATCCCAAACTAGTTAAACGAAGTAAAAACTAGTTAATATAACCTCACAAGATCGAATTCTAGCTATTAAAACAATTTCCCAACCCTTAACACAAATTTCTTAAATTCTGACCCTGGGCCCACATGCCCAGATTCCAAAATTTTTTGAAGAAAGTTGTTCTCTACAACCTAAGGTTCAATAATATATGATTTCTAGTTCGTTTCATAGCAAATTTCATTATTAAATCTTAGTTGTATTAAAAATCTATGTCTAGCTCTAACCCTTTGATTTTACTTAGTTTTTAGTATTTAATCTACCTAATATACATGTATTTAAATTAAGGATGAATGAAAATTACTTACCTCACAATGCTATGTTGGAATTCTGTAAGGCCCCGTGAAAAATTTTTGGTCTCAGAACTTAGTAACTCGTGGTGTCGACTCCGAATATATGTTAGGAATGGGTAGAATTAAGCTCGCCAAGGTTCGGACTCTTGGTAGTGATATAAGCCTTTAAAAATCAAAAGAATCAATTTTCAAGAAAATTATCAAAGATGCGGTCCATTATGCGGCCGCATAACAGCTTTGCGGACCACATTCCTACCGTAGAGTGAAGCAGAGAGTTGGTCTAAGTTGATGTAAAAAATGCGGTTCATTATGCGACCGCATAATCGATATGCAGACCGCATTCCTACCGCAGAGTGAAGCAGAGAGTTGGTCTAAGTTGATGTCAAAAATGCGGTCCATTATGCGACCGCATAATCGATATGTGGACTGCATTCCTACCGCAGAGTGGATCAGAGAGTTGGTCTAAATTAATGTTGAAAATGCGGTCCAATATGCGGACCGCATTTCGATTCTGCGATCGCAAAATGCGACCGCACTCTATTTTCTAAAATTTAAGACCCGACCCCCTTTCTAATATAACGCCCTAACCCCTCATTTTAACCATTTTTCTGAACAAAATAAGAGAGAGGGAGGAGGGGTTCTTGAGAGTAAAGCTTATCTTCTTCAAAATTGTTCCTCAAATTACTCGATCCGGAAAATTTTAAAGCAAGTGTCTTCATCTCCATTTCTATAGGTAAAATCCCTAACCCTTTTTCCTTGATTTCCATATTTTAAGCTAAGGGAGGGAGTCTCATGCTTTGATTCTTGAAATAATGGGTGGAAACTCACATCCATGTCTTTCAAAATCAAAATATTTAGTAAGGGGAATTGGGTAGAAGTGAGGGGTTGTGCTCGATAACCTAAATAAGCTCGGATAGTAATTGTTAATTTCAAATTCTAAGGTACATGTGTTAATTGTGAACTAGATTGACGTGACTAGATTGCTTGGTGACTGATAATAGGAGTTTAAAAAGGGAATTCGACTCCAGGTATGTATGGCTAACCTTGACTTTGTAAAATCGCCTTATTGCTGTTCAAATGTTTGATATGTGGTATTAAATTAAGAACAAATAACGTAAGAAAATTGTAAGTGATGCGACTGAAATAATTGATATAGTAACATCTATTGCTTATCGTGGGCAAGTATTGTTGTAATATGAAACACTTGTGAATTGTGGAATGTGACGGAAAAGTATGTTGGTTATGGGAACACTTGTAATTTATTGTTGCTATTCCTTAAGAAGTGTTGTTGTGATCTTTGTAAATTGTTCATTGTTGTTGTTTATGAATGGAAATTGTATGGTAGGATCGGGTTGTGCGCCGCAACACGAAGTAATAAGGTGCGGGTTGTGGTGATAAGGGTGGCCGAGGTAATAAGGGTGGCCGAGGTAATAAGGGTGGAAAGTGATTGAAATCGCTGTTGAAATGAAAATATGAGCAAAAATGTGAAATCTATTGATGTGGAAATGTGGAAGGGAATCAGGAGAGTTTGTAAAACTTGTTTTCGCTTGATTGTTCTTTCTTTATGGAAATTGATTGTTGTTCCTATTGTTGTTACTTATTTGTCTATGGCTTGAGTTTACTTGGCGCAAAGTTTGTTATACATACCAGTACAATTCAAGTGTACTGACGTCCCTTTTGCCCGGGGAGCTACATTCATGTCATGATTGTAGGTGGATCTGCAACAGGTATTCCAGCCCACTGATCGTAGCTCCCTCTTCGCCTTTCGTCAACTGTTTTGGTGAGCCCCATTCCTCTCGGGGCCCTACGTGGCTCAGGCCACTCGTTTCTGTAGTTTTATTTTATTGTTGTGTAAGGTATAGCCGAAGCCTTGTTACCGGCAAGTACTGTATTATCCTGTTGTATCTTTAGAGGCTCCGTAGACAGTGGATGTGGGTTAGAAGCTATGTATATTCATGTTTCTTTTGTTGGACAACGAATTGGTAATTTCACTAATTATTATGTATGTATGATTTGAAAAAGGGTGATCTAAAATTTATTTATGTGGCTAATTCCTGGAATACCAAATAAGGAAAACAAGGGGTGGCTCATTGGTTAGGAAAGTCACTCAGGTTCGCTTGACTGGGGATACCCGATCGAGCGCCGGTCATGTTCCTCGAGTTTGGGGCGTCACAAATTCCCTCTGTGAAAGCTCCCAAATCGCCCAAGTGTGGAGTAAAATGAAGTAAATGGTCTTTGAGCTCGAATTAAATGAAGCTCACTGCCCAGCGATTTCCGCATCTACGCTTTAGGGACCGCATCCGCACAGGCAAAAAGGGGGGTCACATCTACGAAATTGGGCGAAATTTGCTGGACAACTTTTGTCATCTGAGGTCCGCTTCTGCGGCTTTCGAGCCGCACCTGCGGTTTTTCCTGGAGTGGCCACTGGCCGCTTCTGCGATTAACTGACCGCATCTTCGGTCCCGCTTCTGCAGTCCTACAACCGTAGATGTGGTTGTGACAGAAGAAGCAAACCTTCAGCTATTCTTCAACTTTCCTACTTCACTCGAACCTCGCTCGTTTGACGCTCGAGGCCCCCGAGCCCCGCCCGAGCATACCGACAAGTCTAAAATCATGAGGCGGACCTACTCGAATCCTCGAAACACTCAAAACAACGCTAATTCTAGGTCACCCCCTAAAACCAAATGAATAAAACTAATGGACTTCAAGTTCTTTATTCTCCTCTAACGGGCAAAAAAGCCCTTAAACTACTCGGATTGACACCAAATTTTATGGGCAAGTCCTAACTGATATTTCGGACCTGTACCAAGATTCAGAACAAAAATTCGAGCCTGATACCTAGGAAATCAATGATTACTTAGTTTCTTTAATTCTTTAAAACTTCAATTTAACAATTTCCGATAAAAATTCATTACTCGGGCTAGGGAAATAAGAATTCGATTCCGGGCATACGCCTAGGTCCTATATTTTCTAACGGACCCTTCGGGAACACGAAATCCGGAATTCGAGTCCGTTTTCCCAAAAAGTTGACCGAAGTCAAACTTGGTCTTTTAAGAGAATCTTAAAAAACAAGTTGACATAGTTTTTACTCAAAACTCTTTCAACTCCCAAACCAATCGTCCCCGCAAGTTATAAATTAGCTAAAGCAAGCGCGGGAAGTTTTATTTAAGGGAATGGGGGTCTAAAAGGCAAAACAACCAGTCGGGTAGTTACATTCTCCACCTCTTAAACAAACGTTTGTCCTTGAACGGACATAGGAAAGTACCTGAACTGCTAAATAAGTGGGGATATCTGCTGCGTATGTCCTCCTCGGATTCCCAGGTCACCTCCTTCACCGGTTGGCCCCTCCACTGGACTCTCACCGCAGAAATCCTACTGGAACTCAACTGGTGATCCTGCCTATCAACAATGGCAATTGGCTCCTCCTCATGGCCCAAACTCTCATCTAATTGAATAGTACTGAAGTCCAACACATGGGATAGGTCGGCATGATACTTCTGAAGCATCGAAACATAAAAAACTGGGTGAACTCCCGAAAAACTGGGGTAAAGCAAGCTCATAAGCAACCTCCCAACTCGTCTCAACACCTCAAAGGGGCCAATTAACCTTGGCCACAAATTGCCCTTATTACCGAACCTCATTATGCCGTTCATGGGCGAGACCTTCAAAAGAACCTTCTCGCCAACCATGAATGATACATCACGTGCCTTCTGATCTGCGTAGCTCTTCTATCTAGACTGAGTTGTGCGAAGTCTCTCCTGAATAAACTTTACCTTATCCAAGGCATCCTGTACCAAATTTTTGCCAAGTAACTTAGCCTCGCCAGGCTCAAACTACCTGATAGAAGAACGACAACGTCGGCCATATAGAGCCTCGTACGAAGCCATCTCTATGCTGGACCGATAACTGTCGTTATACTCAAACTCTGCAAAAGGCAAGAACTGATCCCACTGCCCTCCAAAGTCAATAACACATGCTCTAATCATATCCTCTAAGATCTGAACTGTCCGCTCCGACTGAGGATGAAATGCTATGCTAAGCTCGACAAGGGTCCCCAACTCACTCTAAACGGCTCTCCAGAAATGGGAAGTGAACTAAGGGCCTCTGTCTGATGTGATGGAAACCGGCACACCATGCAATCGAACTATCTCCCGAATGTAATCTGAGCGTACCTCTCCACAATATAAGTAGTCGCCAACAGAATAAAGTGAGACGACTTGGTCAGCCTATCCACAATGACCCACACTGAATCAACCTTCTGCATGGTCTGTGGCAACCCAACTATGAAATTCATAGTGATGCGCTCCCACTTCCACTACCTAATAGGCATCTGCAGAAGTAGGCCACCCGGGCTCTGGTGTTCTTACTTGACCTGTTGGAAATTCAAACATCTAGCTACATACTCCATGATGTCTTTCTTCATTCTCTGCCACCAATAATGCTGCCTCAAGTCACGATATATCTTTATTACACCCAAATGGATGGAGTACTCGAACTGTGGGCCTCCTCTAGAATGACATCCCTCAAACCATCAACATTAGAAACACATAGACGGCCCTGAAGTCGTAACACACCATCAACGCCAATAGAAACATCCTTGGCACCTCCCTGAAGTACCGTCTCTCTGAGAACTGCCAAATGTGGATCATCGAACTGGCGGGCTTTAATCTACGCTAACAACGAAGACTAAGCAACCACACATGCTAGAACTTGACTGGGCTCTGAAATGTCTAACCTCACAAATCTATTACCCAACGACTGGATGTCCAAAGCTAATGGTATCTCCTCTGCTGGAATGAATGCCAAACTACCCATACTCTCTGCCTTTCTGCTTAAGGCATCCGCGACCACATTTGCCTTGCCCAGATGATAAAGAATGGTATGGTCATAATCATTTACTAACTCCATCCACCTGCGCTGCCTCAAATTAGGGTTCCTCTGCTTGAACAGGTGCTGCAAGCTTTGATGATCAGTGTAAACCTCACATGACACCCCATACAAATAGTGCCTCCATATCTTAAAAGCATGAACAATCGCTGCTAACTCTAGATCGTGCACTGGGTAATTCATCTCATGAACATTCAACTGATGTGAGGCATATGCAATAACGCACCCCTCCTACATCAATACACATCCCAAACCGACGCGTGAAATGTTGCAATATACCGTGTACAACCCTGAACCGGAAGGCAATACAAGAACTGGTTTCATGGTCAAAGCTGTCTTGAGCCTTTGAAAGCTCTCCTCACAATCATTGGACCGAAGAAACGGGGCACCCTTCTGGGTCAATCTGGTCAAAGGTGATGCAATGGATGAAAAGCCCTGCACAAATCACCAGTATTAACCTGCTAATCCCAGGAAACTCCTGATCTCGGTCACTGAAGTTGGGCGTGGCCAAATCTGGATTGCCTTAATATTCTTGGGATCCACCTTAATACCCTCTCCTGACACAACATGCCCCTAGAACGCCACTGACTCTAGCCAAAACTCACACGATCTTTCGGATGAGGTTTGATAGACTTTTTTATTGAAAGCATAATTTGAGATTTTTTGAAGTTCTTAGGCTTGAATCTGATGCTCGATTGGTATTTTGATGTTGTTTTAAGTATTCCGAAGGTTGTAACAAGTTTGAATGATCCTTTAGGATTGGTTGGCATGTTTGGTTGAGGTCCCGGGGGCCTCGGGTGAGTTTCAAGTGGTTAAACGGATCATTTCATGTTGTAAAAAGTTGCATATTTTGCTTCAGGTCTGTTGCAGGTGTTTTGTTCTTTGCGATCGCATATAAGGGGCCGCAATTTCGTAGGCTTATGTAAGAGAAAGGGTAGAGTTGTTATACGCGATCGTGTGAGACAGGATGCGATCGTGTGGGCCTGTGTGGTATAACTTTGCGAATGCGTAGGCATTGTTGCGATCACATGGGTCTGAGTGTTATAGCTTCGCGATCGCGTAAGGTAAGTTGAGGGCGGTCCATTTTTTTGCTTCAAGATTGTGAGGCTAGTTCTGCAATCGCGATGCAAAAAATAACTAGGCAGTATTTAAATAGCCTATCCGCGACCCTTCTTCATTTTTTCACCATTTTTGGATGGGATTAAAGCTTTTGAGGGAGATTTTTTGAGGAAACCAAAGGGGAATCACTTGGAGGTAATATTATTGAATTCATAACTCACTTATATGTGATTAAAAGGTCTGATTAGTGGTGAAAAATTAGGGAAAATCAGTGCAAAATGGGTAATTAGGGCTTGAGATTAAAAGACCTTAAAATGGGAATTTGAGGGGCCATTTGGTGTCCGATTTTAGTGCTCTTGGTATGTATAGACTCGTGAGAGTAATAGGATTCTAAAAATGTAAATTTTACCTAATATCGAGACGTTGGCCCGAGCGGCATTTTTGTCATTTTACCTAATTTCGCGTATTAGCTTATAATTTGTTTGCAAAATCAGTTACTTGAAGTGTTATTTGAATATATTTGGGCCATTTGGAGTCGAGTACTCGTGGAAAAAATGTGGTTTTGGGTTGATTTTGAGCTGGTTCGAGGTAAGTGGCTTGCCTAACCTTGTGTGGGGGGACATTCCCTTAGGATTGGTATTGTGGTAATTGAAATGGCTTGTACGTGAGGTGACGAGTGTGTACTTGTGCTAATTGTTGAAAATCCTATTTTCACTAAAGTAGATTTAATTGTGTTTTTCCTTTCCTGCTTACATTACTTGAAATTTAAACTTGCTGTTAGCTTAAAGAAGCATGTCTAATTGACTTAATAGCTTTATTTGCTTAAACTGGCTTATTTTTTTATGTAAAGCATGCTATGTTAGAATTACCTATTTTACCTTGGTATGAAGTTAAGTTTAATTGAGATCTTGTGTTATTTCTGTGTGTTTTACTTTAGGACTACGGGATGGCATCCCGGGAGATCCCTTGTACATATTTTGGATTTGAATGGAAGTGCGGGATATTGAGAGATCCCAAGCTCGTATATAGAGAATATCAGGAGATCCTCAAGATACCAAGAGATCCCTGGCATATATTGAGGATACTAAGAGATCCTCGGGATACTGAGAGATCCCGAATTATTATCTTTGTGAAGAGTCCTATTCCTTGTGATTGTTTTTGTCTCTGTTTTAGTTGTTGTTATCCTTATTACCCTATATTAATTCTTACTGTTAGCTTTCAACTGTACTTTTTTATCTTATTCTGTTATATCTCCTGTTTTATTTAATCTCAGTAGGGCTCTAACCTTCCTCATTACTACCCGACCGAGGTTAGAGTTGGCACTTATTGAGTACCGTTGTGGTGTACTCATGCCCTCTCTGCACATTTTTTTCATATGCAGATCCAAGTACCTCCACTCAGACTTATCACGCTTGAGGCGAGATGCTTGTAGAGACTCCGAGGTATATCTGCCGCGTCCGCAGACCTAAGAGTCCATTTCTACTCTCCTTTTTAAGTATTAGCCCTTCTGTATTTCTTTCCTTTGTTAAATATTCTGGAGTTAGCTTTTGTAGATATTGAAAAGCTTGTGTTTCATTAGATTCTAGGTTTTGGAAAATGTTGTTAGTTTTGAGAGTTGTTATTGTATATGTCGAACGACATCTTAAACATTGTTTTATTTTACTATTTTGGGTTTTAATTATTTTTTCCGCAATTTTTGTTTATTTTTCATATTATTAGTCTTACCTAGTCGTAGAGACTAGGTGCCGTCACGATGGTTCACGGAGGGCGAACCGAGGTCGTGACATTCATCTTAAGCTTCCACAAAAAAATTGTTCTTTCAATTAAATCCCAAATTATCTAAAAACAAAATTTGACCACCCTCGCAAGTTATAATACACATCTCAAAGCTGCTCGATACCTTAAGCCACCGAACGAAACGCAAATTCTCAAATAACAAGTTGGGTTGTTACGCTTTTTGACCTCTATAACACCAACCAAACAACCTCCAGTGGACTCAATCTATCCAAAATATTAATTAACAACGTCAACTATGCTAGTCGGATTAATTTCTTATATTAGAGTACAATTTGATACTCGACATATGACCTGTTAACTACCCGACTAGTCTTTTAGTTAAATAAATATTCAAAAGCACATTAAAGCTCATTTGGACTAAATTTTACTACTAGAAATCCAGGTTTTAGTGACCACAAAAGGCGACCAACGTTGGTCTGTTTGTGCAAAATACTGACCAAAAACCCGTCCAAACAGGCTTAGTCGCTATTTTAGTGGTCGCTTTTGTATACAAACCAAATTTGGTCGCTAATTACCTACCAAACATGGTCGCAAAGGTAAAAGCACAAACTATGCAATTTATAGCACATACCGACCAACTTTGTTCGGAAACATAATTTAAGAATTTAATTTTACTGACCAAAGTTGGTCGGTGTATGTAAATTACATTATATTATTAATTATTAAAATTTAAAGATTAGCGACCAAATTTGGTCGTTAAATTAAAATATATATATTTTTAAAGAATTAGAATTTAAAAATTAGCGACCAAAGTTGGTCGGGAAATGCGAAATCAGGGTAATTGTTGTTCATTAACCGACCAACTTTGGTCAGTAATTATTAATTTTTTTAAGATTAAGCGACCAACATTGGTCGTTAATTAGAAGAATTTTTTTTAAAAATTAAATACCAACCAACTTTGGTCAGTTTTCTAGGTTTTAATTTTGGCATAAAATACATGTTTTGGTAGCTACACCACCTGCCAACATATCTAAATTACTAAACAGGCATTTTATGCCAACAACAACAACAACACAATTCAATAAATACAATAAAACTAACAAATTAAAGTTCAATAGAACTAGAAACTCCAAAACCAAGTTAATACTAATTATAAATAGTTTAGAACCGGTTCTATTTGTCTAGTTCAAAGTATATACAAGTCAAGGAATTTTTTGTACAAATTCATCATAACCGTCTGATGTCCTTTCATCAAAAGGACGATGTCGAGAAGGGTCTTGTGGAGGAGGTGAAGAACGAGCATGGGGAGAATGGGAGGAACGATCACAGGGAGGACGGAAGGAATCCTCACATTCGTGTCAAGCCTCTAGCGATGACTCACGAGACCAGGGCAACAGAAAAGCTCCAGTAGATAGGAGAGTTCTGATCTGAGCTTGCATGCTAAGGAATTAAGCATATATAACCCTTTCTCTTTCCTTGGCCTCTTCTAGCTCGGATGTGAGCTTTGTCACAGTCTATCGCATAGCGGAGAGGCTCTCCGCATCAGGTTGCTCGCCTTGCGAGGAAGTCCCTATTACTTTGCATTCTACAATTATAGCGATGAAACTTATTAGTAGGAAGACCGTATACCTTCCCCTATTTTGGACCACCAACAGACTCCATCCATATTCTTTCGGCATCCTCGTCCAAAGGTTGGATTGGCTCACCCGATTCACCCGTTGGCTGAGTGCGGATGAACTCCTCCATGTTAGTTTGGTAGTGATCATATAAGAAAATTTAAATTTTATTAGTATTTCAAAATTTATATAAAAGTAAATTAAAATACTTAAAGAAAAGTGAAAGCTTACATATACAGCCGAGGTCCGGTCCACGACCCACCTCTCTTGATCCATCTCTTTCTTCTTCTTTACAATATGAGTCTCCTTAAATAGCTCATCATGGTTCACTGGATGCCCCAACTTTTTTTCCTGAAAACAAATTAATTAGTTAATAACCGAATAGATATACTTTGAAAATTAAAATAATTTAAGCAATTACGTACCAATCTTCTTTTTATTGTCCCTAGGCTGACCGCACCTTCAGTGTGCAAGGAGCCTCCCTTCTCGGATGCACGGCTTTTTTTCCTTTTTCGCTATTCTCTAAGAACTTTGTCGTAAGCCATTGCCTTTGCAAATCTTTCAATAAAATTTTAAAGTAACCAGTCAGGCATCTTGTTCTTCTTTCTAGCTTCGAAGAAAGAATGCGATAATCGCTTGCGTGCTTTGCGATTAAAATTTGCACCCACTTCCGCGCTATAACGGTGTTCCTATACACACTTGCTCTGTATTTCAAACGTTAAATATTAAACAAGAAATATCGTAAATATAAATTATTAAACTACTTAAAAGAACATTTATACCTTAAATTGATTAAAAATTTGCTCCTTCAGTGAGAATGAGAAATCAGACCAAGCCGCATAAGGGCCATCATAAAGCTTTCTGATGGCTTCAGTGATTATCCTTGTAGTCCTATTACTCGAGATGAACCTGCAAGATAAAAACAAAAACACATTAATATTTTAGTAAAAACATTACAAAACAATAAACGCAAAAACAACAAATAACTCTTACCCATCACCCTCAAGGGCTATGATGATCCTTCCGTATTGATCATAATGCACCTCCTCATCATCATCAGCACCATCGTCTGAACCATCTACATCAGAGGCATGTGTGAAACGGTGTGGGGGGGTCAGAGCTACTACCTTGCAGGCGAAGGCCTGAAATAGATGGAGTCGCTGATGAAGATAGCTGCGATCCCTGTGACTGTGACATAACTGATGGACCTCAAGTGTCTGTGATACTGACGGTCATGAACCGAGTGGCTGTGATCCATGTGGCTGTGACATGGATGGATGTGATCCATGTGTTGCAGATGGTTGCGATCCACGTCGTCATGAGGTAGTTGGACTGTATGTCGGACGTACAGTCCTATGGCCTATGATGAAAGACCTGGTATCTGCATGAAGGTGTAGGAATCATGATGTTGTCGCAGTTTCGTATAAGTGTGGGGTGGAAGATAAGACATAAGCGTCTCTGTAGAGGATGGAAACATATAAGAAACATACAAGAAACTAGCTATAAAACAAGAGTTATTCAAAAAACCAACTTTTTAAAGCTCGTTGACGTGTTGTTCCTCGGCCGAGAATTCTTCGTCCTCACTTGTTTGAGCTTCATCAATTGATTCTTCGTCCTCATTCTCTATAATTATTGCTTCATTTATATCAACTTCTTCCAATATATGTTCAGGATGTTCCAAATCATTTTCTAGATTATCGTCCACTATTTGGTGAACACTGGAAATAGCGTTTTGATATGCAACATCTAATACATTCTCGACTTCCACCCTGCCTACAAGGTTAGTATTTATTACAACTCTCCAATCGGACTTATTCCGCAACAATGGATAAGGATCATAAAACACTTGCCCAACATTATGTGCAATTATGAAAGGATCATAGCAATCATACTCCCTCGTATGATTAACCTCAATTATGTTGTATTGATTGTGTACTCTTGTACCTCTTGTTGGATTTGGGTCAAACCACTTGCATCTAAACAATATAAATTTCTTTAATGGCCAACCTGTATATTCTAGTTATATTATTTCTTTGAGCACACCATAATAATCAATACCTCCAACTTAGTTGCCATCGCCACCTTGAACCCACACCCCACTGTTGTTGCTATTTTTATTTTTGGAGCAATCCTCTGTATGGAACTTATAACCATTCACTACGTACTCAGACATTATTGTGACCTCAAGCTCAGGTCCCCAAGATATATGTCACGACCCAAAATCTAACCTTGGTCGTGATGGCATCTATCGTGTTACAAGGCAAGCCTATTCCCAAAATATTAATACTAATTTGATTATAAGAATTTAATAAAATATTTCCAATAATTTAATTCCTGATAAACTAAACCAACTCTAAATATAAATAATATAAAATACATAAATGAGTCCCAAACATCGGGGTGTCACTAAACCATGAGCGTCTAAATCTATGAACTGAGATATATAAATTGTCTAAAAGACCAAAGAAGAAATGATAAAAGGAGTAACAAGGTCCTACGGACGCTGGCAGCTACCTTACAGTCTCCAATTAAAGTCGGCCTGAACTCAACGATCACCATGCTCTAACTCACCAGCATCTACACATAAAGTGCAGGGTGTAGTATAAGTACAACCACCTCAGTAGTAATAGAAATAACTAAGGAACTGAGCAGTAGTGGTGAGCTAAGCAAAACAATCCAATTATTTATTTTCACAATTTACAATAAACATGAATAAACAGGTAAATTTCATAAAACCAACAAATACCACAAAGAAATTAATAGGTAAGTCCAGCAATAGCAAAAGCAAATGCAACCTCGCAGCAATGTCACTCCATCACTTAGCACTCGCACTCAACACTCCACACTCAACACTCAACACTCTATGCTCACTAGGGGTGTATACAAACTTTGGAGGGGCTCTCAAAGCCCAAGCGCTAAGCACGGACAAGTCACGTGCTACGCGGACAACTCACGCGCTATGATATTAATATCCTCACAACCAAGCACTCGGCCTCACTCAATCATGTACCTCACTAGCCTCACCATCATCAATAAATAAGGGGACACAACCTGCATCAAGTATCATAACATATTAGCAAATAATAGAGACTGAGGTAAACATGTACAATAATTTTTATGATTGAGTACAAATAATGTGATCATGAATAAAGCCTAAGAATGATCTCTAACATTAAGGCAAACCAGTTCAACAACAAGTAAACACATAACTACAGATAATAGCTATTAGGCCTCACAACCTCACAGGACAGACCAAGTCTCAATCCCTCGTGGTGCACACCCACACACCCATTACCTAGCATGGGCATCAAGCCCAAAAAATCACATGATACTAATTTCTTCAGGTTTTTACCTCAAAGCCAGAGTTAAAACTATTACTTACCTCAACACCGTAAAATCCTAATCCGGGTTGTCCTCGTCCCTCGACTCGGTCTCCAAAACCTTCAAATCTAACTTAGTCAAAATACTATTATCAACGTAGTCTAAAGAATCAAATTACACAATAAAAACTACATAAACATGCAAAAAATCAAAAATCGGCCAAAACTCGGCCCCCGAGCCCATGTCTCGAAATCAGTCAAAAATGGAAGAATAATAATTCTTGTCCTCTCCCGATTCTAACCATACAAAATTTGTCAAAATCGGACTACATTTGGTCCCTCAAATCCTCACTTAAAACTCAAACCCTAACTCACTCAATTTCACTTTGAAATCATCAGTCGAATCACAAAAATGAAGATGAATTCGTAAAATATAATCAATACAGAGTAAAGAACGCTTACACCAATCCATATGATGAAAATTGCCTCCAAAATTGCCCAAATCCGAGCTCTCATCCCAAAATATGACCGAATGAACGAACCCTAGTTAGTTTTATATTTTTTTCTGCCAGCTATTATGCTTTGTTTCTCAGGCCAAATGATTCTGAAACTCGTATTTTATGCTTCCAATGGATTTCTTGTAAAGTTCTAGTCAAGTTAGGCTTTTGAATCACTCAATTTGCCCTTAAAATGAATGATATATGTAGGTTTTAATATTTGCAATTAATGTAGATTATTCAAAATGCTGCTAGTGGCAATTTCGTAATTAATATAAAAAATCTAGCAACCCTTCGTAATTAATCTAAAAAATCTAGCAACCCAGTTCTTAGTAAAATAACCATAAAATCCTCATACGATATCCAAACTTGATGATTCTTTTTGCTACATGTCCGTAATTATGATACGGATCTAATGCTTCTATAAAAAAGAAATGGGAGCTCATTTGCTCAATATGATATCACTTATGCTTGAAAAATGGCGTCACAACATAAGAAAAACGAGCGCAACACAACCCAAACCTCTCTGAAACTCACCGAGGCCCTCGAGACCTCAATCAATAATTCCAATAAGTCATATATCACTATCCGAACTTAATCGAACCTCTGGAACACCAAAAACAATACCAAATTAACTTCGAATTCAAGCCTATGAACTTCTAACTTTCAACTTTCACCAATTCAAGCCTAATTCTACCGTGGATCTCCAAATTACATTTTGGACACACTCCTAATTCTAAAATTACCCAACGAAGCTAATCGAATCATAAAAATCCAAATCCAAATTCGTTACTCATAAGTCAACTTCCGGTTGACTTTTCTAACTTAGTTTTCAAACTAAGAGACTAAGTGATCATTTCACTCTAAAACTATCCCGAACCCAAACCTACCAACTCGATACAGCTCAACACAGTTGAACAACACATAAAAAAGCATAGATGGGGGAAAATGGTGCTATAACTCTCAAAACGAAGGACCGGGTCATTACATCCTCCCCCTCCTAAACAAACGTTCGTCCTCGAACAAGTCTAAAACATACCTGAAATCACATGATATACCATGTAATTTAAACACTCACAATGATGATTTGTAATCATAGCAGCTGCCTAAAACAACCAAACATGCGTAATAAACCTCTTATCAGACAGAGTATGAACAAGCTATATCAAGTCACAAATCAAACACCCATTAGTCCTTGCTACGTCTCAAGTAAACCCTTCTCGTCATATTCGACCAATATGAACACAATCACGTAGTAAAATCATACTTGCCACATAGCCATCAAATCACAAATCTTGCTAATACAGACACCAACGGACATATAAGCATGTGCTCATACAACCAAAATATTCATACTCAAGCTCCAAACAAGACCTGGCCTCAATTCCCCTAGACTCGTCCAACATCAACATAGAAATCACATCTTGTACCTCATCCAGGGAATCATAATCAGTCGATGCACAATTAATACTGATCGCCCGTGTGCGCATACAAATATGTGGGAAGAATTCAAAGAGTTACACTTCAAGAGAAATTAATATCACATGATAAGAATTCAAGAAGGTGGAGTTTTCCTAAAGGTTCTGCAGCTTCTGAAGATAAGTACAGACATCTCCGTACCGATCCACAAGACTCTACTAAATCCGCTCATGATTCGTGTGACCTATGTAACCTAGGCTCCGATACCAACTTATCACAACCCAAAATCTAACCTTGGTCGTGATGGCGCATATCATGTTATAAGGCAAGCCTATTCCCAAAATATTACTACTAATTTGATTATAAGAATTTAATTAAACATTTCCAATAATTTAATTCCTGATAAATTGTGACGACCCGGCCCATCGTCACGTGAGTTACCACCCTGTTTCCCCCATATTGTGTTGCCTTATGTTTTAATATCGATATTTGAGTTGATCGGGTGGAATTGAGTTGGTTTTAGTGGGAAATGAGACACTTAGCCTCTTAGAAGAAAGCTTGTTTTAGAAAAAGTCAACCGGAAGTTGACTATGTGGTTAAAGGGCTCGGATGTTAATTCCGGTGATTTGGTTATCTTTAGGGGATGATTTGTGACTTAGGAGTGTGATCGAAATCGAATTTGGAGGTCCGGTGTAGATTTAGGCTTGAATTGGCGAAGTTTGAATTTTGGCGAATTCCGGTTGATAGGTGAGATTTTGATCCGAGGGTCGAAATAGAATTCTGAGAGATGCAATAGCTTTGTTAGGTGATTTTGGATATGTTTGCAAATTTTCAGGTCATTCGGACATTGTTTGGTCGGGTTTTTGATGGAATGCACATTTCGGAAGTTTTGATGAAAATGAGGCTTGAATCCGATGTGTTTTATTGGTTTTAGCATTTTTTGACATGTTTTGAGGATTGGAACAAGTTTAAATAAGGTTTTTAGATGTGTTGGTGATCTTGGTTGAGGTCACGGGGGCCTCGGGGTGATTTCGGATGGTTAAACGGGGGTTTTAAGCAAATGTTGCAGTCAGATTTTTCAACCCTTCTGGTATTTCCGCATCTGCAGAAAAGGAGCCACTTAAGCGGTTCCGCAGATGCGGTGGGGGAGTTGCAGAAGTGGACAGGTGAGGCCCAGGGGTTTTCCCCATAAGCGGAAGAGGGATCGCTTTTGCGGGACCGCGTAAGCTGTTAAAAGACCGCAAAAGCGGTTGATGGAAACCGCATAAGCGGAATGCTGGGTCGCAGAAGCGGTCCCAGGTGCTTTAAGTTAGACCGCATAAGCGGTCAATTAGCCGCATAAGCAGCACCACAGGTGCGGTCAAGAGACCGTAGAAGCAAAAATCGGGTGTGTGTTATAGTGAACAGTGTTCATAAACTTGTAAAAGAAGAAAACAATTTGGACTTCGAGCAAAGTGGGTTTTTTGGCGATTTTGTAGAGGATTCGAAGGGGCTTCATCAGGTACGTATATTTGTACTCGGATTATGTTATTATGGTGTTAAAACATGAATTAATCACGGAATTTCAAGGAATTAAATGGTAAAAATGGAGGTTAGGGCTTGAAGCCTAATAAGGTTTGAATTGATGATTTGAGGGGTCAAATGGACTCCTATTCTTGTGTATTTTATATGTACAGACTCGTGGCGAGATGAGGATTCCGGTGATATGAATTTTGTGATTTTTTGAGAGGTGGGCCCGGGGCTCGGGTTTTGCCACCTTCGTGTTTTTGGGTGTTTTTCGAGTTCTTTCAATTGGGTTTTGTTCCATTAGCCTATTGTAATGTATTCATTGTGGTTTTGAGTAGATTCGACGCACGAGGAGGTTGATTATAGAGGAAAAGGCTTGGTGGACTAGTTCTTTAGCCGGTTTGAGGTGAGTAATTGATGTAACTACTGTTATGAGAGTTTGAAACCCCGGACTTTCACATCATGACGCTATATTGAGGTGTGACATGCACTCTATGGTGAGTGAGGGGTCGGTTATGGTTGGGGATTGAGACTTGGTCTATCCCGAGTATGATTTTTCTTTATGGGCGATTGAGACGCATACTTTATAACTGTGGATTGGGCTTATTGTCGTGTTTGGGGCCTTGTACTGACCTGTAGAATCCTTAGGGGATCTTTATGTGTTTTTCCTCACTTGTGTGCATAACATAAATTCTCAGTCATGTTTTCAAATATTAAAAACAATATAATAACTGTGTTTTATACGTGAACCTTAAATGAAAAGGATATGAGGGCTGAGATCCCTATAGTATGTCACGCCCGATTAGATGTGGACTTAATTGATTGAGATGGGTCGGGGACCCAGTGGTGAGGATGTTTCCTTGATATGGATCGGGCTACACGCCGTAGCGGTTATTATATATTGATATTGAGGCCAAGAGCCTGTTTTATGCCAATACCTAGCTGATATTGCGCTTGGGCTGTAGGAGCCCCTCCAGAGTCTGTACACACCACCAGTGAGCGTCGTCGACGTTAAATAAGTGGAGCGGGTACTAGAGTGTACCGTTATATATATTGCATTCTTTTCATGCATTATTTCTTGACTGTATTATTTGTTGTATACTTTTCCCGCTGGATTTGATATGAACTGCTAGATGTAGAGTACTTTGTGCATTTCCTGCATTTTCTTACTTTCAGACTTTAGTTATGTTTATTACTCACTAAGTTGGAAGTACTCACTTTACTCCCTGCACCCTGTGTGCACATCCAGGGCAGTCTTAGGCTGAGTGATTCCAGTTGATCCAGAGTTCTTTCTGGGAGTATTTGAGGTAGCTGCAGGGCGTTTGCAGCCGATGATTCTCCCCTCTATCTTTATCCTTTATTTCCGTATTATCAGTGTTAGACAGACTTTGTATTAGGATATTATTCTGTCATTAGAGGCTCATGGTCGTGACATCAGGCCCTAGTTAGGCTGTGTAGGTATTTTGTTAGATTTTCTGCAATATTATCAGTTTTTCGATTCTTGTTTTAAATGATATTTGTCTTCATCTGTTTAATTAACGGGGTTATTGATATAAATGGTTGGGCTTGCCTAGTAGTGTGCTTGGCGCCATCACTACCGGGTTGGGGTCGTGACATAAACTAAACCAACTCTAAATATAAATAATTTAAAATACAAAAATGAGTCGCAAACATCGGGGTGTCACTAAATCATGAGCGTCTAAATATATGAACTGAGATATATAAATTGTCAAACTGTCCAAACAAGAAATGATAGAAGGAGTAACAAGGTCCTGTGGACGCTGGCAGCTACTTTGCAGTCTCCAATTAAAGTCAGCCTGAACTCAACAATCGCCAAGCTCTAACCCACCTGCATCTGCACATGAAGTGCAGCGTGTAGTATCAATATAACCACCTCAGTATTAACAGAAATAACTAAGGAACTGAGCAGTAGTGGCGAGCCGAGCAAAACAGTCCAATTATTTATTTTCACAGTTTAAAATAAACATCAATAAACAGGTATATTTCATAAAACCAACAAATAGCACAAAGAAATTAATAGGTAAGTGCAGCAACATCAAAAGTAAATGCAACCTCACAACAATGTCACTCCAACACTCAGCACTCGCACTCAACACTCCACACTCAACACTCAACACTCTACGCTCACTAGGGGTATGTACATACTCCGAAGGGGCTCCCAAAGCCCAAGATCTACGCACGGACAACTCACGTGTTGCCATATCAATACCTAGATTCGCACGGTCAACTCATTTGCTACGCAGAAAATTCACGCGCTATGGTATCAATAACTGGACCCGTACGATCAACTCACATGCTACGCAGACAACTCATGCGCTATGGTATTAATATCCTCACAACCAGGCACTCGGCCTTACTCAACCATTGTTACCACTTTCTAAAATTTGTCTATTCTAGATGGGATTTTAGGCCTTATGATGATATAGCGCTTGGGCTGTAGGATCCCCTCCAGAGTCTGCACCCCTACGGTGAGCGCAGGTACCCATTCAGAATGGACAAATTTTAGACAGTGGTAACAATGGCACTGTTATACGCATTTTGGTCAGGTAACATTGACTGATCAGTTAGGTAACAATGACTGACCAGTGGTAACAATGGCACTGTAATATGTGATTTTGGTCAGGTAACAATGACTGACCGGTCAGGTAATAATGACTGATATGGAACATAAATCATGCGCGAGGGGCCGGAACTATTTTTGAGATATTACCCGAGGGGCAAACTTTTATGTGCTCATCTTGCATATTTATTTGCCTTTACCTGTTTTACTGTGGTATTTGTGCCCGAGGGGCGGATTTTCTGTGCTTATCAGCACTAACCATTTTGAAATCATTTTCTTAATTATTGAAAAGATCATTTTCAAAAGAGATTTGAACCGAGTCAAGGTACTTCTAAAGATTTCACAGATTTCACTGTTTTCTCAGAATATTGTACCCGTCTTCTATACAACATGTTCGTTGGTTTATGTGATTTCTTGATGCTCAGTTATTATTTGTTTTTATTACTAACTAAGTTGGAGTACTCACTTTGCTGCCTACACTTCGCGTGCAGATGCAGGTATTTGTTCACCCGGTAGCGGGTTTAAGCTGGTTGAAGATTGTGCTATCATAGCTGAGCAAGGTGACCGCCATCGTTCGTGTCACCAGATTTCTTCCTTGATTTCTAAATTCTATTGTATATATTACTGGCCTTGTAGTTGTATTTAGACTCCTCTAGATGCTCGTGACTTGTGACACCCCAGTTTGGTCTGTGTTTAGTTGTACTTCTGCTAAGTAAAATTATGGAATCATCTTTAAAGTTTTTTATTCATGTTATCTATTTTTGAAATAGGCAAATAGGGTTGGTTGGCTGGACTTGTCTTAACTAGAGGCTCCATCACGACCGGAACAGGGTTTGGGTCGTGACAAAAGTATCGGAGGTGGAGAATCATATTCCATTTTATTCTTTTTGAATGCATTTTTCATCCTTCTAAACTCATGATTATGAGGCAAGAATTGACGATAAGAATCAAACCATGATTGCTTTCAACCATGTTTCAAAGTGAACGATTTACTATTTTCCATGCAGTAAGGACAAGCTAGCTTCCCAGCAGTCATCTACCTAGAAAACATTCCATATGCAGGAAAATCGTTAATAGTCCACATTAAATTAGCATGCAAATTGAAATTCTGCTTGGTTGATATGTCAAATGCTTCAACACTATCATAATACAATTGTTTTAGCTCATCAATCAAAGGTTACAAATATACATCAATCAAAGTTTTTGGGTTATGTTGATCGAGGATAATACAATTTAAGAATATATATGGACTAGTCATACACAACTCGGGTGGTAGATTATAAGGTTTAGGAAAGACAGGCCAACATGAATATGGTGTTGCAGATATAGAAAAAGGCACGAAGCCATCTGCACACCGACTTAGCCAAATGTTCCTTGGTTCACTAGCAAAATCTGGTTATGTCCTATCAAAGTGCTTCCAAGCTTCCCCATCTGAAGAATGACACGTAACACCAGGTGGCCTTCTATTTTCAAAGTTCCATCTCATATGAGGAGCAGAACTCATCGACGCATATAACCTCTTTAACCTAGGTATAAGAGGTAAATAGTGTGTCGCTATCAATAGCAACCATATTCCCGCTAAAAAGCCACTTGAAACGAGGTTTTTTGCAAAATTTACAACTGACTAAAGTTGCATCATCTTTATAAGATAACATGCAACCATCTTCACAACAATCAGTTCTCATTGACAAAAGTCCTAACTTAGAAACTAATCTTTTTGCCTTATAGAAATCACTAGGAAATTTGATATTAGGGTCAACTAGTTCACTCATAAGGTCAATGAAAGAGTCCATGGCTGCTTGATAAATATTCCATTCAGATTTGATATTCAGTAATCTAACTGCAACAGACAGCTCAGAGTGTGGACTTCCTTTGCGTAGTGGACGACTAGCTTCCTCTAATTGTTCATAAAAACATTTTGCGTCATCATTAGGAGTTTGTTTAACATTTTCATTGGGCTCGCCCCCGAAGTGCATACCAAAAGCATCTGTAATCATATCATGAATTCTAGAATCACGATTTGTATTCTCCACCAACCTACTACTTTCACCAACAACCATGTTATGAAATATCCCACAGCTACCATCGATCTCTCCATGAGTAGTCCACACAAAGTAATTCTCTATAAACCCCTTCCTATAATGATGAAGCTTCACTTCCTCCGATTTTCAAACTTCATACAGTCGCACCTAACATAAGGGCACCTAATTACTTCTTCACTTTTGTATGGTGGAAGTGACATTGCATTTCTAATAAAGTCATCAACCCCTTCTACTAAATCCTCCCGCAATCCCCGCCGATTAGAATAATTCTGATTGTACATCCAAGTACGGTGTTACATCTATACAAATAAAACAAGAATAAATTAATTTAGTTATTTCATATCATAATCTTTTTTATAAACTAAAAGTTCAACTGCGAATCCTAAAAGTTCAATTCGTATCCAAAATTTTCAATTTATAAACTAAAAGTTCAATTCATAAACTAAAAGTTCAACTCATATACAAAAATTTCAATTTATAAACTAAAAATTCATTTTAATATCCAAAAGGTCCAATTCATAAACTAAAAGTTTAACTACAAATCCTAAAAGCATAATCCATATCCTAAAATTTCAATTTCTAAACTGAAAGTCCAATCCATAAACTAAAAGTTCAACTACAAATCCTAAAAGTTCAATTCATATCAAAAAATTTCAATTATAAACTAAAATTTCAATTCATAAACTAAAAGTTCAACTCATATCCAAAAATTTTAATTTATAAACTGAAAAATTCAATTTAATATCCAAAAGGTCCAATTCATAAACTAAATATAACGACCCGACCGGTCGTTTAGAGCTTTTGCATATTGATCGCCAGTTCTCGGGTATGACTTGCCTTGTGTAATGCATTATGACTGATATAGATCATTGATTTTGGTTTTTACGATAATCGGGATGAATTTGAAGAACAGTCTCAGTTGAAAGTATTGAATTTGAAAGGTTTGACCAAGAGTTGACTTAATTGTATATGAATTCGGATTGAAATTTTTATGATTTTGCTAGCTCTGTTAGGTGATTTATGACTTAGGAGTGCGATCAGAATGCTTTTTGGAAGTCCGTGGAAGGATTTGGCTTGAATTGGCAAGGTTAGTATTTTGGCGAATTTCGGTTGATAGATGAGATTTTGATCCAAGGTTTGGAATGGAATTCTGAGAGTTGTTATAGCTTCATTATATCATTTGTGATGTGTGTGCAAAATTTCAGGTCATTCGGACTTCGTTTGGTCAGTTTTTTGATCGAAAGTATATTTCGGAAGTTTTGGAAGATTATGCTTGAATTCGATGAATTTTGAGAAATTTGATGTTGTTTGAGGTGTTTGAATGATTGGAAAAAGTATGAATGAGGTTTTAGGGTATGTTGGCATTTTTGGTTGAGGTCCCGAGGGGCTCGGATGTGTTTCGGATTGTCAATCTAACCATTTTTGGCATTTTTGGAGTTGCACAAGAAATGACCTTCGCGAACGCGTAGAGGGATTTTTTGTTGGCCCGGGTTTGATCTTTGCATTTGCAGTGATAGGTTCCCATTCACGTAGTTTTGGAGGTGGAAGCTTCGCGATCACAGTGGTGTGTACACGTTCGCGTATAAGGATTTGGGGACCCAGTGGATTTGTTCTCCGAGTTCACATTGGCTGGTCCGCATTCGCGTAAGTTTGGGAAAAAGGGCATCGCGTTCGTGGAGGGAGCATCGCGTTCGCATTGAGTATTTTTGAAGAATTGTATTTTTGTGCTCCGCGATTGCGTGGCCTTGGTCGCGATCGCGAAGAAGGATTTGGAGTGCTGGGCAGAATGTTTTTAAGTCAGCTTGTCCGCGATTTTGGGTCTATTTTCACGCATGGCTGCTCGTTTTTGGAGGAGATGAAAGAGGGATTCAAGAGGAATCGACTTGAGGTAAGAATCTTGATCTTAAAACTTGATAATATTGTGAAATCCACCTAGAAATTCATGGAAACTAAGCCTTAAATTGAAGAACTTGGGCTTGAGAAATTGGACTTTTTAATTGGGATTTGAAGGACCATTTGAGGTCGGAATTGAGATATTTTGATATGTGTGAACTCATGGGAAGATACGGAATCTAATAATGTAAGAATTTCTAAGTTTTGAGTAGTGGGCCTGGGGCTTGGGTTTTTGTATTTTCGGGATTTGTGCCTATAATTGATTGTTTTCGCTTGGCCTTGTTCCCTTAGCATACTATGATGTATTCACTCTGATTTTGGGTAGATTCAACGCGCGTGGAGGTCGATTTGAGGAGCAAAGGCATCGCGAACTAGAGATTTTGCCGGTTCGAGGTAAGTAATGATTGTAAATATTGTCCTGAGGGTTTGAAACACCAAATTACACATTGTTGTGTTACTTTGATGTGACTTACACGCTAGACGATGAGCGTGAGGTAGAGCACCACTGGGGATTATGACCTAGTCCATACCGAACGAGTATTTAATGCATATTTGATAGTTAATTGTTGATGTTGTTATGTTTTGGGTTGTATGCCATGTTTGGGTCCTTGTGCCGACTTGATGCGACACTTAGGGGCATATTTACTATCTTTCCTCACTCTACTTTTTAAAAACCATATCCTCGGTCGTGTTTCTATTCATTTAAAGCAAGGTGAACCAGTTTTATCAATGCTAATCCTAAATGAGAGGAATATGTGGGTTGAGATCCCTACCTTTTAATATTGTGCCCGAGAGGCTTTGAGTATAATGACTGAGAGGGGTTGAGAACCCAATAGTGAGGATTTTATATATATGTTATGGATCGGGCTACACGCTGCAGCAAATAATTATATGGATCGGGCTGCACGCCGCAGCAAATGTTTATGTGGATCAGGCTACGCGTCGTAGCAATATTGCGCTTGGGCCGTAAGGGGCCCCTCCCAGAGTTTGCACACTACCAGTGAGCGCCGTCAATGAAATATATATGGATCGGGCTGCACGCCGCAGAGGTTACTATATGGTACCTATTGAGCATGAATGGTGAGCGCGAGTACTGGTTGGTAAGAGCTGAGTCACGAGTGACAGAGAGGCTAGCCCGAGGGGCGATAGCTATATACATGCATATGAGTGACGTTTTGCCTGAGAGGCCTATTTAGGAACTATGCTTTGCCCGAGGGGCTGATTATGGTTTTAAATCTCTATTATTATTTTTAAATGGTATAAACCCCTACTAAAACTACTGGAAAATATTGCAAAATTATTTGTAACAAAAGTTGGATTTTAAAAGGAAAGATTGACTCGTATTTTGATTTTGAAGCCTGTTGTGCTTGTTCAGTTTAACATAATTATGGATTCATTGTTTCCTACTGCTCAGTATATTTAATCTTATTACTTACTGGGTTGGAGTACTCATATTACTCCATGTACCTCGTATGCAAATTCAGGTATTTCGAAACCCGGTAGTAGGTGTTGGTTGCTCAGGCTCGGAGTCATCAGAGTTAGCAAGGTGGCTGCACAACGTTCGCAGTATTTTTCCCTTCCTCTCATTTTATTTCTGTAGTCAGTACATTTCTAGACTTTCGTTGTATTCATACCTTGATAGTTGCTCATGACTAGTGACACCCCGATGTTGGGCTTGTATTATTATTCCGCACTGTTATATCAGAGTTTTATTATGAACCATTGTTTAATTAAAAGATTAAAAATGACTTTTAATTCTTAAGGGGTTAATGTGAGTGTTGTATCAGCTGGCCTGGTCTTCTCGAGAAGCGCCATCACAATCGGGCTGTTTTGGGGTCGTGACAAGTTGGTATCAGAGCCTAGGTTACTAGGTCTCATGAGTCATGAGCAGGTTTAGTAGAGTCTCGTGGATTGGTACGGAGACATCTGTACATATCCTCAAGAGGCTGCAGAACCTTTAGGAAAACTTCGCATTCTTGAAATCTTATCGTGCGTCCTTGATTTCAGCTTGAAAAGTAAATCTTGAAATTCCTTCCACGCGTTTGCATGCGCACATGAGTGCTCAGTATCAGATGTGCCTTAATGGCTTATGATTCCCCGATCGAGGGGCGAGATGTGATCTCTATGAGTTGAAATTGGGCCAGTCTGGAGGACTAGAGGCCGGACCTTTGCCTATGGCTTGAGCACCGAGGTGCAGATTCTGTGAGTAAGTGTTTTGAACTTGTATGTTCGGTATTGTCCCTATTAGTAGAAGTAACGGCTGCTTAGCCATGTGATGAGTATGTTAGTACTGTGAGATGTATCTAGGTAACTTGGAAGTGTCGAGGAAGGTCTATTGGATGATAAGTGAGCTATTAAATGTATGATTTGCATTGTGATTGGATGTGTAGCTCTGTGTTATGGGCACGTGAAGAATATTTTCGTGTCTCCTAGTTGGGGTTGAAGTAAAGTTCATGTTGAGGTATAAGTTTAGACTCAGGAAGACTAAGTGACTGTGTAATGTATATGACGGTGAAAGGTATACGGAAATGTTATATTGAGGCGAAGCAGGTGGGTTATCTCCTACGGAGTGCACTGAAGCGGTGTGATCCGTATGTGTACGTTAGAAGATCTTATGTGTAATTGGAGGGTACATGTTGAAATTTGAAATTTCAGGCCGCTTAAGAGAGTGGGCCTAACTGTTGCGGGGATAAATGCAAGATTTGCAGAAGATTTTCGGTACTGGATGATCTGTGTTTTCACAAACTTATAAATGATTTGAGTTTAATCTTACAATGGTATTTGGCATCAATAGAGTAAAAGTGTTATGAGTTATTGAGTGTATCTTGATCTATGGCTTCGAGCAAAGTGGGGGAGTCTGTTGTGAGCAGTTGATTGCACGGATAGGTGCTATGTTAGTTCCAGTTTGTGGCGTGCGAGTGAATTAGCTATAGCTACAGTAAAGGAAAATTTTGACAAAGGTTATATTATGCTTCATAGGGTATGAGAATCACGAAATGTCTAGAGTCTTGTTGGTAAAGAATGCTCGGTGTATAGAGCAGGAAGTTGCTTGGTTGTATGGGGATGAGGATTTCATTTTGCAGTATCGGAGTGCTAATGAGGCATGGGTGGTTTGGTTGGTTAGGTCAGGTATGTTGCAGTTTGAATAAGAGTGAATGACTTGCGAGGATGGCTCTAATATGTTCAAGATTCTACAGGGAACAATTGGGTATTTTAAAGTTGCATGTGTGGTTAGAAACTGTGTTTTCATTGGAAGAGGTTCATATTTGTGGTGTTTCTATGTTAATTATGGGATTCTATGTATCAGTATCAGGAAAGTAGAGGTAACGAATTTAGATTCACAAGAAATTCTTCAGAGCAAAGTATTCTGGAATGTGGTGTTTCTGGGGACATTTGAGAGAGAGTATTCAGCAGCTTATGGTTTTTAGACAGTGTGATTTAAACATGGGTTTCGTGTGGTAAGCCTGGGTTGAGGCATTGTGGTGCTACAGTAAGAGGAAAGATCAAGTTGAGGATGAAACAGAAGGAAATTTAGATGGATGGAGTATCTTGATACAAGACCGAATCGGTTTGGTTAGGATATGAGCAATTCCTTGAGCATGTTTGAGGTAATGAATTCTTACAAGTATTTTGCAGCAATGCTCTTGGGTTTTGATGGCTTGCTCAGCTTGGTCTAGTTAGAAGGATTCAATCCTGGTAGTTTAATTTGTGCAAATGGAATTGGAGAAGTTCTTGTTGATTTCTACCGTAGTCGGAGCGGCGCATGTTCTACGAAATTGAAAGGCATGGGATGTGTAAGGGTTTTTCTCCTAAGTGAGATCAATAGAAGTTCTTGGCTAGATGTGTTACAGTTCAGTTTTGAAAGAAATTTCATAAAGCTCTTAGGCAACGGGTAGCCTCAGATGATTAAGGAAATGGTATTGCAAATTGGAAGTGATTTGACGAGAGTATGTGTTTCAGCAAAACGGGCAAGGTGATTGAGTTGATGGAATTTCGGTAGTATTGTGGCACCTTCTTGTTGGGTCGGCTAGTAATATTCAGGTTTTCTTGGTGGCACGGGGAAATTTTAGAATATCTATCGTGGAATGATTGGTTATTAAAGATGTGGCATGTGTTCAGATGGCTAGATTGGGATTGGATACGGTGATTCATGTGTTGTGTTGATGTGGAGACGAAAGTTCTCATATTCAAGCTATGATTTGGTATGATAGATTCAGATGTGATGTTAGGGTTTAGACTAGTTGTCTCCGTGTTGGGTTATTCAGGACTATTGTGATATGGGCTATGCCGGAAATGCCACGGGTTTAGTGGCGAGGTATGTTGGATTATGTTCTAGTAGAGAGGTTTATAATTCGATGACCCTGCGAACAACTGGGAAGGATTGCCTTTCTTAATTGGGCCTTCGTGATGGATGTTAGTGCAGAGGTTGGTATCATTGATTCAGTTCCGGTGCTGAAGGACTTTTCTGATGCGTTTCTTGTGGCGGGGCATGTCACCGGGCAAGGTTGTTGATTTCGATACTGATTTGGTGTCGGACACCGTATTGTAGGGCATCGGCAGAGTTGAGGAGTTGTGGGGATAGCTTTAGGATTTCCCTTAATAAATAGTTCATTGGTAGGCCAATGTGAACGCGTGTTTGTTGGCTATGGGCACATATAGTGCGGTTCTGTTGGGGTTTATAGTGGAGGTCAAGTGGGAAGAGTAATTGGGTGTTGCTTGGTGAATGGTGTATTGGTTATGTTCTATCGCTTTGCGTGGTATGTGTTACTTGTTTCACCGTGGGTGTAATGATTTGTTTCAGTTTCCAACATTAAATTTTACGTGGTTGCCAATTTTGAGCATAGTGACTTGAGGTGTCTCATGTGGAGCAGTGTTTGGATAGGGTCGCGTATTGTAGTGAAGCTATGTGGAAATATGACCTTGCGGGTTAGATTCGTGTATTCTATTCTATGATGTGAGACGAGTTCTCAGCCTTGTGTTCTGGTGGGACTGGTGAGCTTGAGGTACAACTCTTTCATTTGAGTCATTTTCATGATTGAGTATGTTCGGACCATTGCTTAGTAGTGCGCGTATTATGCTAGTTGTGGCTTAGGCATTTCTTGATGTGTCATGTCACCAGAGTGGTGTGTCGAATTAGAGGAGATCGCTAGGATCACTAATGAATACGATCAGATTCGATTTCAGCATGTTGGAAGGTTAATGTCAAGGTTCGGCTAGAAAATTTGCAATGGTAGTTGCCAGAGGAGAAATGGATTCATGAATGGTGATTATGGTTTATTAGGTGTTTTATTGATTGCTGGCAGTATATGGAAGTGTTGGAATTTGACTTTAGCTAATAAGAGGTTTTTTATCTGTAATTGGTTGTTGTGGACAGCCGCTGTGAATGGAAGTTATCGCTACATGTTTTTGAGTATGTGGTATATCATATAATTGCACTGAGGTTGAATGCATGGGCTGCTACAGCTAGTTTGGGTACATTCAGAGTATAGGTGTGAGGTTTTGATCATATTGATGGTTTCAGAAGTGAAAATGTGGTTCTATGATTCACCGGCTAGATTGGGTTGCGTCATTTCAGTTTCTATCTATTATCGGACCTATATGAGATATGGTGACATGGGATTAACCCCCGGTATATGCTTGTTAAGGTTATTCGGCTATTGGTTGACTTCTAGAACAACTCTAGGAACGTTCGAGGACGAACGTGTGTTTAAGTGGGGGGAGATGTAACGACCCAACCGGTCGTTTTGATCTTTTGCACTTTGATCGGCAGTTCTCGGGCATGACTTGCGCCGTGTAATGAATTATGACTGATATAGATCGTTGGTTTAGTTTTCAAGAAAACAGGATGAATTTGAAAGAACAGTCTCAGTTGAAAGCTTTGAATTTGAAAGGTTTGACCAAGAGTTGACTTAATTGTATATGAATTTGGATTGGAATTTTTATGATTTTGGCTAGTTCCGTTAGGTTATTTATGACTTAGGAGTGCGATCGGAATGCTTTTTGGAAGTCTGTGGAAGGATTTGGCCTGAATTGGCAAGGTTAGTATTTTGGCGAATTCCAAATGATAGGTGAGATTTTGATTCGAGGGTCGGAATGGAATTTCAAGAGTTGTTGTAGCTTCGTTATGTCATTTATGATGCGTGTGCAAAATTTCAGGTCATTCGGACGTCGTTTGGTCGGGTTTTTGATCGAAAGTGTATTTTGGATGTTTTGGAAGCTTAGGCTTGAATTCGATGAATTTTGAGTAATTTGATGTTGTTTGAGGTGTTTTAATGATTGGAATAAGTTTGAATGAGGTTTTGGGGCATGTTGGTGTTTTTTGTTGAGGTTCCGAGGGCCTCGAGTAAGTTACAGATGGTCAATCGGATCATTTTCGGCATTTTTGGAGTTGCAGATTTTCATCTTAACTGTTGTAGAATAAATGGCCTTAGCGATCGCGTGAAGTCCCTACCGATCGCGTATTGGGATTTTTGTCGGCCTGGGTTTGCTCTTTGCGTTTGCAATGATAGGTTCGCTTTCGCATAGTTTTGGAGGTGGAAGCTTCGTGATCATGGTAGTGTGTACGCGTTCGCGTATAAGGATTTGGGGACCTAGTGGATTGGTTCTCCGCGTTCGTATAAGCTGGTTTGTGTTCGCGTATGTTTGGGAAAAAGAGCATCGCGTTCGCGGAGGGAGTGTCACGACCCCAATCCCGGTCGTGATGGCGCCCAACACAATTTCTAGGCAAGCCTGACCATTGTAACACCCTAAACCCGAGTATGAAAACTCATTAACAATTAATTAAATATTTGTAACTGATAGCAAGATTTATAATTTGATATTAGATAGGAACGATACGGAAAGCCATAGTAATACCAATATAACTCCCAAAGACCTGGGGCCACGAGTCTAGTACCTCTAAATACAACTGAGTAATGAATTCTCAAAATACATAAGTCTAGGATGCGTAAGTATAAATGGATAAGAGGGAGAAGTCGGGTCCTGCGGACGCCAGGAAGCTACCTCGACAAACTCCTGAGATAATCTGGAGAGCAATAACAACGATACGAGGTCTCCAGAAAGCCTAAATTTGCATACGTGGTGCAGGGAGTAAAATGAGTACTTCCAACGCAGTGAGTAATAAGCATACATAATGATTGAGAATAAGAATACACGAAATACCACAATGTAAAGCTACAGACAACAGTTTAGCACAACTAACGGTATAATGGCAACAAAACAATGACAGGAAAATAACAATGTATGAATGCAATGCAATGCACATGACCGTTGCGGCGCACAGCCCGATCCATTTGGGTACCTGCGCTCATTGTGGGGGTTCAGACTCCGGAGGGGCTCCTACTGCCCAAGCACAATATAATCGTAGCATTCGCTACAACGTGCAGCCCGATCCACACTCAGTCCAGATATATGCATGTAAGCCACACAGGCACAGTCAAATCTATCATTTTCAGTTCCAATTATTAGGAATTATAGATTAAGTGTTTAAAACTTTAGAAATTTACTAATCATTTCGAGACAATGTTTAATTCAGGACTGATATCATGAAAACATGCTATGCATCATGGAAACAGTGATAATAATCCCTAAGGGATCCAAATAATTGGCACACAGCCCAAATATGCCCATAGCAATCCAAGTAGGATGTTTACCAATCAGTTTCTAGTCAATAACAGTATGAACATCACTCGGACGGACTACACTCGCCATTGAGTAAATGTCATCATCTACATCTATTACTCACCTCAAACCGGCCACAAGACTAGTCCGCTAAGCCTTTTCCTCTCGAATCAACCTCCTCACAGGCCGAATCTGATCAAAACCACAAGGAATACATTATAATAGGCTAATGGAACATAACCCAATCAAAAGAATTCGAAAAACACCAAAAAACCACGAAGTTGGCAAAACTCGAGCCTCGGGCCCACTTCTCGAAAAAATACGAAATTTACATCACCGGATTCCTCATCTCGCCACGAGTCCGTACATATAAAATTTACAAAAATCGGAGTTCAAATGCTCCCTCAAATCCCATATTCTCATTTCAAAAACCTAAGCCCTAGTTCTTCAATTTTTTTCACCCAATTTTCCAAGAATTAAAGGTGGATTCATGAATAAAATAGTGTTTCTAGGTCACGAGACTTACCTCCAATCGATTCCCGTCAAAACGCTCTTCAATTTCTACCAAAAAGCTCTTGAGGTGATTCAAAAATGGAGGAAATTATGAATGGGTCGCGGATGAAATGTTATTAAAACCCCTACTGGACGCCCAGATTTTCCTCTATGCGAACGCGGTCAACACCCCGCATCCGCGAAGACCAATTTCCTTTGACCAAGAATTTACACTACGCGAACGCGTCGACCCTCATGCGAACGCGATGGTCCATCTTAACCTTCTACGTGAACGCGATACACCAAACGCGAACACGATGCACAGGGATATCATGCTACGCGAACGCGACTCCCTCATTGCGAGAGCGATGAACAAACTAGGCAGGGTCCCCAGGCCGTTCTACGCGAACGCGAGGCTACTTATGAGAACGTGATAGCGCAGAAAAAACAACTACACGAACGCGGACCCCTTTGCGAACGCGAAGGCCAAAAGTGGCCTGCAACAGCTGCTGCTTTTCTGCAATACACCAAGTCCAAAAACTCTTCCGTTAGCCATCCGGAATCACCCCGAGGCCCCCGGGACCTCAACCAAAATTACCAACATACCACAAAACATCATACGAACTTGTTCCGATCATCAAAATACGTCAAACAACACCAAAATCATCAATTCACCACGGATTCAAGCCTAAGTTTCTTCAAAACTTCCGAAACACACATTCGATCAAAAACCCGACCAAAACACCTCCAAATGACCCAAAAATTTACTCGCACATTCAAAATCACCCAACGGAGCTAGTGCAACTCTCTGAATTCTATTCCGACCCCTGGATCAAAATCTCACCTACCAACCATAATTCGCCAAAATACTAACTTCGCCAATTAATCTACACCAGACCACCAAATTCAATTCCGATTGCGCTCCTAAGTCACAAATTATCCCCCGAAGCTAACCGAATTATCGGAATTCACATCCGAGCCCTCTAACTAAATAGTCAACTTCTAGTTGACTTTTCCAAATCAACTTCTGGTTGACTTTTCCAAAACAAGCTCCCCTTTAAGAGGCTAAGTGCCTCATTTCCAACTAAAACCAATCCAATTCTACCCGATCAACTCAAATACTGATATTAAAACATAGATCAACATAATATGGGGGAAACGGGGTGGTAACTCGCGTGACAACAGGCCGGGTCATCACAGGGAGCATCGCTGGCATTGAGTATTTTTGAAGCCTTAGATTTTTATGCTCCACGATGGGTGGCCTTGGTCGTGATCGCGAAGAAGGATTTGGAGTGCTAGGGAGAATGTTTTCAAGTCACCTTGTCCGCAATTTTGGCTCTATTTTCACCCATGGTTGCTCATTTTTCGAGATCTTTGGAGGAGATGAAAGAGGGATTCAAGAGGAATCGAGTTTAGGTAAGAATCTTGGTTTTAAAACATGATTATATTGTGAAATCTACCTAGAAATTCATGGAAACTATGACTAAAATTGAAGAACTAGGGCTTGAGAAATTGGACTTTTGAATTGGGATTTGAAGGACCATTTGAGGTCAGAATTGAGATCTTTTGATATGTATGAACTCGTGGCAAGCTAAGGAATCTAATAATGTTAAAATTTCTGAGTTTCGAGAAGTGGGCCCAGGGCTCAGGTTTTGGTAATTTCGGGATTTGTGTCCGTAATTGATTGTTTTCGCTTGGGCTTTATTCCCTTAGTATATTGTTATGTATTCGCTCTGATTTTGGGTAGATTCGACTCTCGTGGAGGCCGATTTAAGGAGCAAAGGTATCGCGAGCTAGAGATTTTGCTGGTTCAAGGTAAGTAATGATTGTAAATACTGTCCTGAGGGTTTGAAACCATGGATTACATATCGTTGTATTACTTTGAGGTTACTTACATGCTAGATGACAAGCGTGGGGTAGGGAATAGCTGAGGATTGTGACCTAGTCCATCCCGAACGAGTATTTAATGCGTATTTGATAGTTAATTGTTGATGTTATTATATTTTGGGTTGTATGCCATGTTTGGGTCCTTGTGCCGACTTCATGCGACCCTTAGGGGCATATTTACTATCTTTCCTCGCTTACTTTTTAAAAACCATATCCTTAGTCGTGTTTCTATTTGTTTAAAGCAATGTGAACCAGTTTTATCAATGCTAATCCTAAATAAGAGGAATATGTGGGCCGAGATCCTTACCTTTTATTATTGTATCCGAGAGGCTGTGAGTATAATGACTAAGAGGGGTTGAGAACCCAACAGTGAGGATTACATATATATGTTATGGATCAGGCTGCACGCCACAACACATGCTTATATGGATCGGGCTGCTCGTCGCAGCAAATGTTTATCAGGATCATGCTGCACGCCACAATAATATTGTGCTTGGGCCGTAAGGCCCCTCTCGGAGTCTGCACACCCCTAGTTAGCACCGCCGATGAAATATATATGGATCAGGCTTTACGTCGTAGCAATATACGGATCGGGCTACATGCCGCAGCGGTTACTATATGCTACCTATTGAGTGTGAATGCTGAGTATGAGTACTGGTTGGTAAGATTTGAGTCACGAGGGATAGAGAGGCTAGCCCGAGGGGCGGTAGCTATATACATGCATATGAGTGATGTTTTGCCTGAGAGGCCTATTTACAAACTATGCTTTGCCCGAGGGGCCGATTACTGTTTTAAATCTCTATTATTATTATTTTAAATGGTATTGAACCCCTACTGAAACTGCTGGAAAATATTACAAAATGATTTGTACCAAAAGCTAGATTTTAAAAGGGATGATTGAATTCTACTTTGATTTGGAAGCCTGTTGTGCTTGTTGAGTTTAAAATAATTATGGATTCATTATTTCCTACTGCTTAGTCTTTATTTACTCTTGTTACTTACTGGGCTAGAGTACTCACGTTACTCCCTTCACCTCATGTGCAGATTCAGGTATTTCGGAACCCGGTAGCGGGTGTTAGTTGCTCAGTCTCGGAGTCATCAGAGTTAGCAAGGTGGCTGCATGATGTTCCCAGCATTTCTCCCTTCCTCTCATTTTATTTCTGTAGGCAGTACATTTCTAGTCTTTCGTTGTATTCAGAACTTGATAGTTGCTCATGACTAGTGACACCCCGATGTCGGGCTTGTATTTTTATTCCGCATTGTTATTTCAGAGTTTTATTATGAACCATTATTTAATTTGTGGTGACCCAACACGTCGTCTCATGTGTTGTTGCTCTATTTCCCCCATTTTATGTTTCTTCATGTTTCGTTATCGGTATGTGGCGTGTTAGAGTTGATTTGGATTAGTTTTGATAAGAAATGAGACACTTAGTCTCTTTAAGGAAAGCTTAAGTTGGAAAAGTCAATTGAATGTTGACTATTGAGTTATAGGCTCGGATGTGATTTCTGGTGATTCGGTTAGCTTCGGGATGTGAATTATGACTCAGGAGCGCGATCGGAATTGATTTTGGAGGTCTGGTGTAGAATTAGGCTTGAATTGGCGAAGTTAGAATTTTGGCAAATTCTGGCTGATTGGTGAGATATTGATCTGAGGATTGGAATGGAGTTCCAAGAGTTGCAGTAGCTTCGTTGGGTGATTTTGGATATGTGTGAAAATTTTCAGGTCATTCGGACATCGTTTGGTTGGGTTTTTGATCGAATACGCATTTCGGAAGTTTTGATGAAACTTAGGCTTGAATCCGATGTGAATTGATGGTTTTAACATTGTTTAATGTGTTTTGATGATTGTAAAAAGTTTGAATGATGTTATGGGTTATATTGGTGCTTTTGGTTGAGCTCACGGGGGCCTCGGGATGATTTCAGATGGCTAACTGGGAGTTTTTGGAATTTCATACAGCTGAAGGCATTCTAATTCTAGTATTTTTGCTTCTGCGGGTCTTGGACCGCAGAAGTGGAGCTGTGATCATAGAAGCGGCAAGGAGATGGAAGGCAGGTTTCGCAGAAGCGGAAGAGCGGACCGCAGAAGCGGTACCGCTGGTGCGAAAGTAGAACCGCAGAAGTGGATTTTTGGAAGTATAATA
>MU717337.1:258191-291308 GCA_026770625.1 Nicotiana glauca | reverse complement strand
AATTAGAGATGAGATTGAGACTCTAGCTTGGTTCAAGCATATTGACAAACCCTAGAGGTACAATGTGATCTTAGGTCCCTTTTTTAGAGCAATTCATATCCCTTTGTACCCCTCTTTAATTCACCACTTCCCACTACTCTAAGGTTTGATATGCATGCAAGGAATCCATTGTTATACCCATAAATCACCTCACTAATGACCCCTTATATCTGAGAATAAAACAAATAAGAGTTGGGGTGATGAAGTCTTACCTCTTGAGATGAAGATCTAGGGGTCTTCACTTGATTTTCTTCAAGAATTTAGCCATATATTATGGAGTAATTTGATGGGGAGACTTTTCCTCTCTAAAAACCCTTTCTCTCCCTCTAGAAATACTCAGAAGAATGCTTAAAATGAGCTATAACACCGGATATATCGATATAGAGGTCGGGTTAAAAATTAGAAAATTGGAGCCTCGAGTCAAATATGCGATCACATTTGCAATCGCAGAGTAAACATACGGTTCGCATAATGGACCGCAAAATGCTCCCCAGAAACTGGACACTCTAACCAAGTCTGCAGCAGGAATGCGGTCCGCATTCACAATCTACGGTCACAAAGTGCACCGCAGAACTGACCCTCCCAAAATTCAAAGGAAAATATGCGACGACTATGCAGTCCGTATTTTGATTATGCGACCGCATTTTCGACCGCATAACTGACTTCAATTTTAACCAACATTCTGACTAACTCCACGGCGGATATGCGGTCCACATACCTGATTTGCAGCCATATTCTAGACCACGGGATCCGGGTTTTCGAGTAAGGATTTCACGAGGACTTACACTTGTGCTAGATTAGGAAAGCATGTTCAGTTGATTTAACTTGCCTAATTGCTTAAGTTGCCTTGACTGTACTACGTGAAGCATGCTAGGCCAGTATTACCTGTTGCTTGTCTTTTGTACTTCATTTCTATGTATCTTCTGGTTGTGATTGCGCATTTATATTGGGACTACAGATGTGGAATTCCGGTAGCTCTCCCCTTGTTTGTTTACTTTGGGACTACGGGTTCGATTCCTGGTAGATCCCCCTGCACTTTTACTTTGGGACTGCAGGTTAGATTCCTGATAGATCCCCCTGCATATTGATGGTTGGACTACGGGACGATATCCCGGGAGATCCTTCGGATTTACATATGTGATGGACTACGGGACGGTATCCCGGGAGATCCACTGGACAGTTGAGAAAAAGGACTACAGGACAGTATCCTGGGAGATCCTCATTGTTATCACTGGTATTGAGCTTTACACATTCCGTGCTTAGTTTGTTCTTTGTGTAGTTTTTATTGCCTTGTTGACCTGTCTTATCTCATTGCTGTGCTCATTATTACTACCAGGTTTTCATAATGTTAATTTATTATTATATTTTACCTCAGTAGGTCCCTGACCTTCCTCGTTACTACCCAATCGAGGTTAGACTTGGCACTTACTGAGTACCGTTGTGGTGTACTCATGCCCTTTCTGCGCATGTTTTTCATAACTCAGGCGCACTACCCTTAAGGCAGGGAGAGCTACGGAGAGTTCGAGGTATATCTACAGCGTCCGCAGACCAAAGAGTCTCCTTCTTTATTCTATCTGTAGTACTTAGTCTTTCTATCATACCTTGATGTAGATACTCTAGAGATTAGAGCATTTATAGTACTTATTTAGCCTGTGTTTCCCGTGAGTTTCTGGGTTTTGGGATGAGAATGTAGACTTGCGCATTCTGTTTTTGAGTTGAATATGCCAAGTGGCACTTATATATATCGTTTCCTTCTAGAATTGCTTAGTTTAATTAAATGTTTCCGCAAGTTATATTAATTTCCACATTGTTAGGCTTACCTAGTTGTAGGAACTAGGTGCCATCACGACATGTTCATGGAGGGTGAACTGGGGTCGTGACACAATGGTAAGCCATTTGATAACAAGCTGATGAATAAAATATGTGATCTTTTTGGCTTCAAGCAACGCAATTCCTCCATGTATTATGCTGCTGCTAATGGACTTGCTGAAGCATTTAACAAAACACTCTACAACTTGTTGAAAAAGGTTTTTTCTAAGTCTAAAGAGATTGGCATAAGAGAATGGAGGAAGCTATTTGGGCATATAGGACCACATATCGCACACCAACGCAAGTGACTCCTTATTCACTTGTTTATGGAGTTGAACCAGTCCTTCCACTTGAGCGTCAAATCCCATCGTTGCGGCTTGCCATTCAAGAAGGACTCACTGATGAAGAAAATGCTTCGGCTACGCCTTGAAGAATTGGAAGCCCTTGATGAAAAGAGGCTAGAAGCTCAATAAAGCCTTGAATGTTATCAAGCTTGCCTGTCTCGATCTTTTAACAAAAGGGTGCGCCTTAGATCTTTCCAAGTGGGTGACTAAGTTCTTGTGATCAAAAGGCCTATTATTACCTCTCGTCGATTTAGGGGGCAAATTCTCTGCTAAGTGGGATGGACCATATATTGTACAAGAGGTATACTCAAGTGGAGCTTACAAGATAGTTGACTCAGAAGGTTTGCGGATTGGACCCATCAATGGGAAATTCATGAAGAGATATTATCCTTGAAGAAACAAATATGCTCCTCGGCGCATGAGCATAAACTACATGTTACTCCTGGCCCATAAGAGTATAAACTCTGCACGGTCCAAAAAAAAATTCCACTAGGTTGAAAACCTTGGAAGAGGCAGCTTAGGCAAAAGTTAAGACATCCAAAAAAAATAAAGTTCGCTAGGTTGAAAACCTCGAAAGAGGCGGCCTAAGCAAAAGTTAGGACGCAAAAGAAAAACTCACCCATTTCGAACTACAGAATGACTTGATCCTCTTCACCGAGTGTAAGGCCCCGTGAAAACTTCTACTCAAAACTCGAAAGCTCGTAGTGCCAAATTAGGAATATGTGTTAAAAATGCATAAAATTCTTCCGCGGTTCGGACCCTTTTGGACTGATCTATGCATTAAAAAGTGAAGGAATAATGTTTTCCAGAAAATTGCATTTCTGCGGTCCATAATGCGATCACAGAATAGCTATGCGGACCGCATAGTCGCTGCAAAGTGAAGTAGTGTGTTGGTCAATTTTGAGGTCAACTATGCGGCCACTTATGCGACCGCATAATCGATATGCAGGCTGCATAGTCATCGCATAATCCCCTTGGAATTTGGCGAGGGGTAGTTCTGCAGTGCCTTATGCGACCGCAGAACTGGTATGCAGATCGCATTTCAGTCGCATACTCAGACAGTGTGTTCAGGTTTTGGGACCATTCTTGCGGTCCATTTTGCGGGCCGTATATCAGGTATGCGATCGCAGAATGTGTCGGGGCTCCTATTTTCTAACTTTTAAAACCCGACCGTATATCAGGTATGCGATCGCAGAATGTTTCGGGACTCCTATTTTCTAACTTTTAAAACCCGACCCCATCCCATTAAAAACACCCCACTAGGCCATTTTTCTGATATTTCACTACATATAGAGTGAGAGAGGGAGCTTTAGAGGGAGAGACTAACTCTAAATCCTTGACAAATCTTTGAAGACCCTCAAGCAAAAATTGTTAGGCCTTCACCCCAAGAGGTAAGAAACTTGACCCCTAATCTCTGGTTTCAAAATTCACACTAGAAAGAGTACTTAGCATAGGGGTTCATGGGTATTAGAATAGATTTCTTGGATGCATATAAGATCATAGAGTATTGGGAGGTTGTGAACTAAAAAGAAAGCAATTGGGGTATAAAATGATAGAAACCTCTCTAAAAAATGACCTAAGATCACAATGCACCCTTAGTGCTTGATAATATGCTCAAACGAGCTAGATTCTTAATCTTGTCTCTAATTCTTGGTTCAATTTGTAATTCTTATGCAATAGCTTGAAGTGCTAAGAGTCCCGAAATTTTATAAGAATTAGGAGAAAGTTTTATTGAGGTATGTATAGCTAAAACCCCTCCTCTTAAAAATTGAGCTTCCATGGTGCCCGTGTAAATGCTATAAGTTCGAAACGTGATTGCTGCAGTACTTGTTATATTAAGTGGATTAATGTTGTGAAAATGTATGTGGTAGGTACTCCTTCATGTGTTTAATGTGCTATTTTTTTTAAATGGAGGATGTGTGGAGAACATGATCTATGTGCTAAATACCTAAATGTCATGCCAAGATTACTTTGGGACTAATATGCCAAACTTGACGAATTTTCTCTATGCTTATGACTTAAATTGCTTTTGTATGTGCCTATGATCTTAAGTGACAAAGTAAATGTTGAAAATGGGAACAATGTGAAATGTGAGTTATGGAATGTGGAAATTGTGTCCCCAAGTGTCGGTAAACTAATACACGTGTAACCAAAGATTGGAGTGAAACGAATAATGAAAATAATAGTAATGTCTCGGGGAGACAGCTTAGCCGTTCGGACCGTGATTGGATGCCATGATATATACACATGGTGGTAATGTATTGATGATTGGAATTGGAAAGTGTGAATGAAATAATGGTAACATCTCGGGGAGACGGCTTAGCTGATCAGGCCATGATCGGACTCCACTCACGAAAGCGGTGGTAATATGAATAATAATGCAACAGTGTGGGATGCTCCAATCTAAAATTTCAGAAACTATGTATAAATCATGTGAACCTCCTTATATTGTTGGCATGGTGCTTATTTGAAACTTTATTATCTTTACGATTTCCTCTTTACTCTTGTATGGTTATTCTTTCTAACAGGATGGTGTTTAGTTACACATACTAGTACTATTCCATGATACTAATGTCCCTTTTTCTAGGGGCGTTACATTTTTAAATGAATGTAGGTGGATCCATAGCGAATAGTGCCGATCGCGTGTAGCGGAGCATCCTCCTCTCAGAGTCTTGGTATTCCCTTTTCTCCTTCAAGGGGTTATATTGTACACCTTTTGTTATAGATATCAACTTTTGAGGTATAGCCGAGGCCTTGTTGCCGGTGTTGTTATCATTGTCTTTTGTATTCTTAGAGGCTCCGTAGACATTTGTGTGGGTTATGTATGGGTATTGGTAGGTCAATGAACCATGTTGTAACTTTGTACTTTTGCTTTCTTTTAAACTATAACTGTATGAAATCTTGGAAGCCTAACTACGATTTAAGGTTGTGTTATAAAATAAGCTATCAATGTTGAATGTACAACCCCTTTTATTGTCTAATTAAACAGAATCAGATCCCTTAATCGCGATGAGTTGGGTAGAAAGTGTTTGATAAGGCTTGCTCAGTTGGGTTCACTCGATTGAGCGCCGGTCGTGCCTTCCGAGGTTGGGGCGTGACACCAAGATACATAGGTAGCTTAGAGTTTCTTTCTAAGGTCAGTCATATGAGTTCAAAAATACATATTACCCAAGGCATTATGCAAATGAGGTACGATGGAATATAATTTACTTGATTGACACTTGAAAATGAGGTGTACATTTATTCTTTCGTTGAACTCTCTGTCTTATCTTGATCGGTCAATGAGGGAAAGCCCTCCATGTCAAATTGAGGTCTTTGATGGAATGATTGTAGTTTCTTTAATAAGGGGCTAAATATTCAAGTTGAAGGCTCCAACTCTAAATCAAGTTAATTTTGTCAAGTCTATTACATCATCAATTTGAAGTATTCAAGATTGCTAGGTCTTAAAGTTGCAATATTCAAGTGCACCAAGTCATCAAATCCATAAATTATTAAAAACAAAGAAGCTCATTTGTTATAAACTGCAGAATGACTTGAGCATGTTCACCAAGATTGGTATCTTCAAGACAATTATAGTCTTTAGCAAGCTGCAAAGTTTTCGAGATTGTCATGTCTTTTAGCTAAATTCTTCAAGTTTGCCACGTTGACAAGTTGAATTCTTCATATTTTCTATATCATTGATTTGAAGTCTCTGCATGCTAAATCTTCAAGTTAAAGTTGAGTTAAATTCTTCTAGTCCACTAAGTCTTCAACTATCCAAGTCTGCCACGTCTTCAAGTTGAATTCTTCAAAGTGGCTACATCTTCAAGTTTAACTCTTATACTTTAACTTTCAAGTTGAATCATCAAGTTAAAGTCTTCAAATACACTAAGTCTTCAAGTCAACGTCTTCAAATCTGTCAAGTCTTCAAGTAGAAGCCTTCAAGTCTGCCATGTCTTCAAGTTGAAATATAAAAAAAGATTCGAGGTTATCTTTACTAAAGTAGTATATTTGGAATTGATTTCTTCTTCTACCTGCAAAAAAAGAAAAGGAGAAACATATCTATATAAATGAGATCATAAAATTACCTATAAAGATTGAAGTTGAAGAGATATTCTTGGTAGTCAACTTTTTTAAAAATAAATAAATCATGCTTCATACGATCTTTGATTCGAAATGAGGACGAGTTTTCATTATTTTACGCCAAAAGGTCAAATATTTTGGCGGTGAAGTAAAATCTTCAAGTTAGACTGTATAATGGACCTTTGTGATCTTTGTCTTGGGCAAAATATAGTCTTCAACTTAGACGCTGTAATTGCATTATCCTCGGAAAAAGTAAAGTTTTCAACTTAGATGGTCATCACCTTCACAAAATAAAATCTTCAGCTTAGACGGTGTAATGGTCTTCACCTTAGACAAAATAAATTTTTTCCTTAGACGGTGTAATGATCTTCACCTCAGATAAAGTAAAATCTTTAGCTCAGACGGTGTAATGGCCTTTGCCTCAGATACAAGTAAAATCTTTGGCTTAGATAATATAATGGTCTTTGCCACAGATAAAGAAAATCAAATTTTCAAATAAAACGAAGTCTTTAGCTCAGACGGTGTAATGATCATCACCTCAGATAAAGTAAAATCTTTGGCTTAGACGGTGTATTGGACTTTGCCTCAGATAAAAGTAAAATATTTGGCTTAGACGATGTAATGTTCTTTGCTACAGATAAAGAAAGTCAAATTTTCAAATAAAAATGAAGTCTATAGCTCTGACGGTGTAATGATTTTCGCTTCAGATAAAATAAATCTTTGGCTCAGATGGTGTAACGATCTTTGCCTCAAATAAAAGTTAAATATTTAGCTTAGATGGTGTAATGATCTTTGCCATAGATAAAGAAAGTCGAATTTTCAAATAAAGTGAAGTCTTCGGCTAAGCCTTGAACAAGTAAAGCCTTCACCTTGCATGAAATAATGCCTTGATCACCTCAATCAGAGTAATTTCTTAGCCAAAATGAGTAAAATCTATTACAAGATTATTCGTGTGCGTAAAAAAAAGAAGAAAAAGGGGAGTAGCTACATGGAACTGAAACCTCAACAACAACAAAAAAGAAGAAGAAAAAGAGGAGCATTACCTGAGAAGAGCCGTGTCGAGATTGCCTTTGGCTAGTGGAAAATAGATGTTGCTCAGTGTTTGTATTTATAGTCGTGGATTCAATAAGGACCCAACAAGTTGACCTCGTCAAAATAAGGATTCGAGGTCATCATATTGGACACTATGGAGAGAATTACAGTCCGATTGAAACTCAAAGACTCTGGAATCTATCTTTACGAGTCTATTCAAATTCAAATTCCATAGAATTAGGCATAAATTTGGAAGATAGTTACGTGGAATTGGATGTGTTAATAAGATGAGTTCAAATTCTTTTTCTTAGCCTTCTAGAAATTAAGTTCAAAAATAGCTAAAATCATGAGATACATTCACGTGGGGCCAAATACGTATTGACTTTAATTGAGGCTTTAAATCTTGAAAAAGACTATTAATTCTTTGATTTTATAATCAATCAAACTCTCTGAGAAAGCACTTACGAGAAGACAATTAAAAATCTTTTGTCTTACTTCAAGGCTAATCTTTGAGGAATAACAAGCTTACACCAGACACGCCTTGAAGTAGGGGCCATTTGTAAGCATTTAAAATTTATTGGGTTTAATACATAAAATAATTTGGACATATTAAATTCAAGACATTAGTCCAAACAAATATTGTGGCTAGTAAATTGGGCTAGTTATTTAAATTCAATATATATGTTGGGCTAATCCATTTAATTGGACTACAAATTAAATGATAAGCCCACTTCATTTGCCCAAGGTCCTAATGGCTATTAGTCCATCATAAAGCTCAGGATCATGCCATAGGTCAAGTGATGTGGCAATCCAAGCCAAATAAATGAGCCAATGAAATCATGCCATGTGTCAAGTGATGTGGCAATCCAAAACAAATAAATGAGCCAATGAAATCATGCCATGTGTCAAGTGATGTAGCAATCTAAGCCAAATAAATGAGCTAATTAAATCATGCCAAGTGTCTAGATGGCAATGGTCAACGGACCAATCAAATCACAGAGCCGCACCACTGCCTAGATCTATAAATAGAGGCCTTCATAAAGCCAGAAGACACCAAAATTAAGAACAAGAAGCAAGTAGAGAGCTCATGGATCAAAGTGCAGATTTCTCTACAAGCTACAAGTTCAAGTTCAAGATCAAGAACGAAGCCAAATCAAATACCAAGGCATTCAAGATCAAATTACTTGTTCATGATCAATCCCAAATTCAAGTTCAAGGAGGAGATTCAAGATCAAGCTTTACAAGACCTTGAATCAAATCAAAGTCAAGCTCAATAAGATACTTTACATTCTTGAAGAATCAGAGGAATACCATAGAGATTGTAACACTTTCATTTATTGAAATCAAATACTACATTTGTTACACAATTTTCCAGCATTGATTATTTATTTTTCTCGACGCAAAAATTTGTTGTTACAGATATGTGTGTGTCTGCGAATACTTCTGTTATGTTCATCATGCCTTCATCCAAAGAAAAATTGTGAGTTTGTTAAGGGGAGGTTGGCTCATGCCTTTGTCTGTTGGCTTTGCTCTGCTATGTTTTGGAGGCCATATTTGAGTTGCCCTGGGTAACACCTTGTTGTCACAGAAATAGAGTTTTCAAAAATATGCACTTATTGATGGAAGTACAGTTATTTTGGAAAACATAGTGAAATATCAAGTAATTTTAGATGAACTAGTGAATGTAACATATTTCAGAGACATTGAAGATTTCTTTGTGTTAGAATTTTGAGGGTCCTCCTCAAAATTCTACCCAATTTGGTAGATGATCCTTCAGCTGTTTACGAGTGGCAAAACTTGTTGAACCTTTTTCTAAATTTTGAGAATCCTTCTCAAAATTCTGCCCCAGTTTCTTAACCAATTTCTGACTTTCTGGCATGCGATGGCGTTGGCTGGACTTGCTCCAGAATTTTGAGGGTCCTCCTCAAAATCCTGCCTAGTTTCAGATCCTAGGGGAAATGGAAATATTATTATGATATGACCAAACCCACAAGCTGCCTACGTATCCCCTCTTAAACGGGAATCAGGTCAAGCGTAGTTCAATTACATTAGATGAAGAAAATGTAAATAGCCTAAACATAGTATCTCTTGACTGCATCTGAATTGATTGGTTTTGGCCAGATTTCTCTGTCCATTTCTGCAAATATGAGTGCTCCTCCTGTTAGCACCTGGTGAACCATGTAAGGACCTTGCTAGTTGGGAGAGAATTTCCCTTTGGCTTCATCTTGGTGTGGGAAGATCTTCTTCACCAGTTGTCCTGGTGAAAACTGTCTTGGTTTGACCCTTTTGTTGAAAGCTTTGGACATTCTGTTTCGATAAAGCTAACCGTGACATACTGAGTTCATTCTTTTTCCATCTATAAGGGCCAGTTTCTCATAGTAGCTCCTTATCCATTTTGCATCGCTAAGTTCGGCTTCCTGTATGATCCTTAAAGAAGGGATCTCTACCTCGGCTGGGATGACAACTTCGGTACCGTAAACTAGCATGTAGGGAGTTCTCCGGTTGATGTGTGAACTATAGTGCAGTATCCCAACAAAGCGAAGGGTAGCTTCTCGTGCCATTATTTTTGATTTTCTACCATCTTCCTTAGTATTTTATTGATGTTTTTGTTGGCAGCTTCTACGACTCCATTCATATGAGGTCTATAGGCTGTGGAATTCTTGTGCTTGATTTTGAAAGTTTCACACATGGATTTCATCATATCACTGTTGAGATTGGCGGCTTCTGCGGCTCCATTCATCAGAGGTCTATAGGCTGTGGAATTCTTGTGCTTGATTTTGAAAGTTTCACACATGGATTTCATCATATCACTGTTGAGATTGGCGGCTTCTGCGGCTCCATTCATCAGAGGTCTATAGGCTGTGGAATTCTTGTCCTTGATTTTGAAAGTTTCACACATGGCTTTCATCAGTTCACTGTTGATATTGGCAGCATTATCCTTGACAATGGACTCGGGGACTCTAAACCAGCAAACAATACGATTCTTGACAAAGTGTGCAACGACCTTCTTGGTCACAACTTTGTAGGATGTGGCCTCTACCTATTTTTTGAAGTAGTCAATAGACAGTAGAATAAACCTGTGCCTGTTTGAAGTGGTGGGATCGATTGGACTGATGACATCCATTCCCCAGGCAGCAAAAGGCCAAGGTGAGCTTGTTTCATTGAGCCCATTTGGTAGCACTTTTATCATATCGGCATGCACTTGACATTGGTAGCATTTGCGGATGTACTGGATGTACTATGTCTCCATACTCATCCAAAAGTAACCATCCCTAAGTATCTTCTTGCCCAAGACAAAACCATTCATACGTGGGCCGCAGGTTCCAGCATGTATCTCCTCAAGTCTTTTGTGTCGACACATCTTAGCAATCCCAAATCAGGCTTTCTTCTATACAAGTTTCCTCCACTGTGGAAGAAGTGCTTGGACAATCTCCGGAGTGTGCGTTTCTGAGTATGATTTGCATGCTCCATGTATTCCTTTTGCCAAATATTCCTTGATGTCATGGAACCAAGGTTTTCCATCCGTTTCTACTTCTACATGGGCACAATATACTGGCTAATCAAGAATTCTCACTCGGATGGGATCAATGAAATTCTTATATGGATGTTGTATCATGGATGACAAAGTGTCTAATACATCGGCAAACTCATTCTGAATTATGGGCATATGCCAAAACTCTATCTTCGTGAGCCTCTTTCTCAATTCCTGTACACGGTGCAGATATGACAATATCTTAGAATTCTTGGTGGCCCATTGTACTTATACCTGGTGTACAAGCAAATCTAAATCACCGATTACCAGTAGCTTCTCAATACTCATGTCAATTTCCATATTGATTCCTAGTATATGGGCTTCATACTCTGCCATATTGTTGGTGTAGGGAAATCTGAGTTTAGCAGATACCGGAGAATGTTGACTCATTTTTGATACCAAAACCGCTCCGATTCCCACTCCTTTGAAGTTTGCAGCTCCATCGAAGAACATCCTCCAACCATCGTATACTTCCATAATTTCCTCTTCTACGAATCGCACTTCTTTGTCAGGAAAATGCATTTTTAAGGGTTCGTATTTGTTTGCAGCAAATTTTCGTAAGACGAAAAATAAACTGCAACAAAAATAATAATATGAAGAAAAAGTAATTTTATTGATAAATATTTGTGAGTACAATTCTATGTATCCCTTGATTCTCCTCTCTAAAATTCTCCGTGATTCGAGGGCTTGAGAAGCGTCTTTCTCGAATGTAGGATGATGCAGACCTCCTTGTGATGTATTTAATCGCCAAGAATGTCGAGCAACACTTTGTTGTTACGGGTTGATCTCCGGGAAGAACTCCGTTGATCACTCCTTTATTGAAGAACTAAGCACTTGATGATTGATCTCTATGTTTGTGGATGCCCTCACCAATTGCGGAGTGTTCTTCTCCAACTCTGAATGTTCTTTGAGAGTTATGTAACCCCTCTATTTATAGTTGTAGAGGATGGACAGTCAAGCTACATAAGAACTCTCTTGCTTGATTTTGATTGGTCCGTGTCATTTTAGCCATTTGGCGACTTGTGGTTGGTTCTTGCTTTTTGACTTGGATTGCCACATCATTTAGCACGTGGCGCCACCTTATTAGCCTAGAGTTTGACTTGATATGCCGTGTCACATGGCATAAGTCTGGGCCTTAAGATCAAATGGACTTTGGGCCTGAAAATAATAAAATAGGCTAATTTATCTTGTAAAGCCCAAATTAATTATTTAACCCAATTGAATTTAATCCAAATTTTGTATGAATTAAACCCAATAAATTTTATATGTCCACAGATGCCCCCTACATCAAGATCTGTCGAAGTGTAGGCTTGCTGAAACGAATGACGAGACTTGAAGTATCAACGAACGTTGATATTTTTGTTTTAGCACTTGTGGTGACTTCTACTGGTCAAATTCGAGCTTTTATCGAGTTGCACATTTATGTGAAATGCTAAATACAAATTCCAAGCAAAAGTTAACCTTCCAATACTTTGGTTATAGAACACGTATGTGCAATGTAACTTGATTTGGAAGTAGCAATTGCAAATTTTAGTAATGAAAATTCTTGCAAATTGCGAGACTACTTTCCATGTTTGTCTCTTTCTTTTCCTTTTTGTCAAAAGCAAACAAGGGAAAACAAAATGACGTTACCCCCTTTCCCTTTGTAGCAAAAACAAACAAGGAAAAAAAAATATTTTTTCACCTTGTAAAGTAATTTTTTTTTTTCATGTAGGATTATAACTTCTTGTTTTATTCACTTATAGATCATACTTTGTTAGATCCCTATAAAAAGAGGACCAATCCAACTAGTTTTTTTTTACAATTAAACATCAAGCTCCTCTGTCTAACTGGATCGAAACACCGAAACTGATGCTAGAGCTTCTTCCATCTCCACTTGCTTCCACAAACTGCTTGCACTCGCCCTTTTTTTTCATTCTTTTTTTTTGTCTCCTTAATTTTTTTTTCTTGAATCATGACTTGCTCTCTCCTTTTTTCTTTTTTTTTATGCAGCAAATTATTCAATTTAAATACGTAGAAAAGAGAATTAGATGCAATCAAGCGCGCGCCATACAATAATTTGCGAAGGAAGTTCTGCTCCCTATATTGCTTCTTTATTCAGAATTAATCCATATTGAAAGACTCCACCAGCATGAGAAGCCAGATTTGCGAACTTCGAGCAATGGAGATCGCTGTTCAATACCAAAATTTTTGCTGCAAGTTAAAGCTTCGTGCTATAGGCACCGATACATGCCATGCTCAACTCAACTATTATGCAGCTTCCGATGTCTTTTTTATGTCATACCAAAGCACCATGCTACCGGATCTTCGTGCTATTGGCACCGTATCCACAGAAACTTCACGTTATTGGCATAGAGAATTTCCAAATATTTTTCCTTTGCAGGCTTTTGAGAGAGTACCAGCGGTCTTTGATATCCCTAGGAAGATGAATTGCAAGCAAAACACTAGTCTCTTTGTTGCGGCTCGGCGAGAAATACGACTGGAGTAGGTTTTTCCAACTTCGGCGAGCAAGCACTTGGCGCGTCTCTGCTGTTTTGACTTCATAGCATTTCATGCTCGCACTTGAAGAAAAATTGTATCTCAAATTAGGAGTGTCCAAACTGCAATCCTCTTGGTTTTGCAGAATCAAAACTTGCACCACAGTGACATATCCAAAATTTGGGGCCAAATTCCATAAGAACAAGTCGGAATGAACTTTTGAAGGCGAAACACAAGTCTGTCATCTCGGCTTCACAGCACTGCATACTATAATTGGAACGCGCATATCTCAAGTTAGAAGAGTCCAAATCATGAGCCGTCTATGCCATTGGAAATAAGACTCAGAGACAATGAAGTCTTCAAAATATCATAGAAGAATTCCTAGCCTATTGTCCGCAACAACTTTCTGAACTTGACCCATCTGTCCGCGAAATTGCTTTTCAGCTTTGCGCGCTATGGTGGAAAAATTCATATCTCGAGCTAGGAGACTCCAAATTATGATCCGCTTGCACCTTTTGAAAGTACACTCATAGGGATGAAATACATAGGAGTTTCGTGGCTGAGCTCGAAACAGAAAATTCTCAAATTCCACCTAGCTGCAGTAACTTTCAGATTCGTATAGTTCCGGCAAAAAAAATCATATCTTGAGCTACAAGTGTCTGAATTACAATCCGTTTGAACCTTTAGAAAGAAAACTCAGAGACCTAAAGGACCTATAAATTTCATGGAGGAACTCTTTTCGTTCTATCAACAGAAAATTCAAGACTTCGACTTAACTGCAGTGAACTTTCAGATTTGCGTACCTTCAACGAAAATAATTGTATCTTGAGCTAGGAGTATCGGAATTACAATCCGTTTGTTTTGTTGGAAAGAAAACTCCTAGAGCTAAAAATTCCATCCCGGAACTCTTCTCGGCCTAGAAACAGAAAAATATTGAAAATCAAACTGACCACAGGAAACTTTCAGGTTTGCGTGCTTTTGGCCGAAAAAAATTGTATCTTGAACTAGGAGCGTTGACATCACCAATAGTTTGATCCTATGAAATTCGGACATCGAGAACTATAGTATCATTGAATATGAAGCTCCATTCTTTCTTGGTTAACCTAACAAATATTTTTGAAGTCGATTTTACAGCCTTGTAATGGGTTTGGCTATCATCACGAATCTTATCTCTTTGTTTATTTCTTTTGCAGACTTGCGAAGAAGTTCGATGAGTCCAGATATCAGTCTGAGATGTCACACAAGATGCGGTGTCACCCCTTTACCAACTTTTTGCACTTGATTTGTTGACGGTCTTAAAATTTATCAATGGCGGCTCCCGTGGTGATTGAAGGTTTTTTCAATAGAGATGACTTCTTATATACGAGGCATTGAGGATAGTGTATTAGAATGTGGATACGTACATGGACTAGAAAGAAGCATTCAAGATGAGTCGGCCACAAAGCCTAGTTTACGATTATTTTCATGACTTAGGCTTTTGTATAAGAAAACGTCTAATTCCTTTTGTCTCTATATTTTTTTTTTGATGTATCAACTTTTGTACAATTGAAGCAATAAAATATCTTTTATACTTCAAAGAAAATTGTCTCTTTTCCTCATAGATATGTGCCTCTACACTTGGAAGAATTAATGTAATGATCCGATGACGCCAAACTTTTGTTTTTTTTGAAACTCATGCGACTGAACTTAGAATGAAAGTCTAAGCTGCCTACGTACCTCGGTGAAGAGGATCAAGTCATAACGTAGTTCAGAGGGGTGATTTTTATTTTTTTTATTTTTTTTATGTCCTAATTTTTTGCCTAGGCCGCCTCTCGCGAGGTTTTCAACCTAGCGGACCTTTTTTTTTGGTCTTGACTTTTGCCTAGGCTGCCTCTTTTGAGGTTTCAACCTATCAGACTTTTTGTTTTTCCGGCCGTACAGAGTTTAGACTCATGCGGGCCAGGAGTATAGCAATGTGCAGTTTAAGCTCATGCATCAAAGAGTGTCATGACTTGCAGTTTAGGCTCGTACGTCGAGGAGCGTAGGTGACTTTCATGGGAAGTACTGCTTCAGAAATTTTCCATTGATCGGACCAACTCTGAGACCATCCTTATCGACAATTTTGTATGCGCCATTTGAATAGGCTTCCTTCACAACATATGGCCCATCCCATTTTGAGGTAAACTTGTCACCTAGGTGTTTGTTGAGGATTATGGGTCATCGAACAGCTAGGACTAAGTCTCCCACTTGGAATGATCGTGGCCGCACTTTCTTGTTGAAAGCTCTAGCTAGTCGAGCTTGATAGCACTCCAATTTTTGTTGCGCTTCCAATCTTTTCTCATCCAATGCTTCCAACTCTGCTAGGCGAAGTTGAGAATTCTCTTCGGACATGAGTACTTCTTGGATTGCTATCCGCAGTGATGGAATTTGTTGCTCCAACGGCAGGACTGCTTCCACACCATATACCAAAGAGTAAGGAGTTACGTGTGTAGCAGTTCTGAATATTGTCCGGTATGCCCACAAAGCTTCACCAATTCTCTAATTACAGTCTCTCTTATTCTTTGCAACAACTTTCTTCAAAAGGTTACCAAGCGTCTTGTTGAAAGCTTTAGCAAGGCCGTTGGCAGGTGCATTATACATTGAAGACTTATGTTGCTTGAAATCGAACTTCTCGCATAGACTCTTTACGAGCTTGTTGTCAAATGGTGTTCTATTATCGATGATTATGTATCTTGGTATGCCATACCTAAAAATTATATATGACTTGATAAAATCGACAACAGTTTCCTTTTTTACCTACTTGAGTGGAACAGCTTCCGCCCATTTAGAGAAGTAGTCCGTAGCGGCCAATATGTACATCTATCCCTTTGATGACTTTGGAAGTGGTCCAACAACATCAAGTCCCCATGCATCAAAAGGCCATGAAGCTACAGTTGGGTGAAGAGGCTCTGGAGGTTGGTGGATGTAGTTTGCATGAAATTGACAAGCTTGACATCTTTTGGCATGATCCATGCAATCCTTTACCATTGTCGCCCAGTAGTAGCTCATCCTCTTGATGCGAAAGTGGAGCTTGGGACCAGATTGGTGTGCTCCACATGAGCCAGAATGTGCTTCTTCCATCGCTTGGCAGGCTTCTTCTTTGTCAAGACATCGTAAGAATAGTCCTTCAAAAGAGCGGAAAAACAATGTCCTCTTATAGAAGATGAATCGTGGTGCTCTTCGCTTGATGTCTGTTCTTTGTCGCGGATCTTCAGGTAACTTTCCATGTTCAAGGTACTCTATCAGTGGTTGCCTCCAATCTTCTTCTTCAATCACTCGAACAGACGTATGATGGCTCTCGTTGACTTGAAGATCCAGAAGTCTAGGAATAACCCATCGATGACACACATATACCTTTGTTGACTCATTCTCTCCAAGTGCCATCGTCGTGGCCAAGTTAGCCAAAGCATCAGCCTTGCGATTTTCTTCTCTTGGGACGTGGTTTAAGAACACTCGATCAAATTTTTCCAGTAAACCAGAAGTGTATTCATGGTTTGACAATAGATCTTCCTTCTTTACCTCGTAACTCCCCAAAAGTTGGTTGATGATCAGCTTAGAGTCACCGTAGATCTCCAACTGTAGAGTCTTCATTTCTAATGTCATCTCGAGACCGACGATCAAATCTTGGTACTCTGCAGCATTGTTGGAGCATGTTTCACCTAAAACAAAGGAGAATGGCAAGACTTGTCTTTCTAGAGAGATCAACAGAACACCTGCCCCCGCACCATTACGATGTGCAGATCTATCAAAGAACATTGTCCATGGTGGAAATTCTTCGATGAACAAAACGTCTTCATCTGGAAACTCATTCGAAAGCTCCCATTCTGCCGGAAGAGGGTGATCAGCCAAAAAAATTGGCTAGTGCTTGTCCTTTCACAGCTTTTTGAGGTGTGTATGTGATCTCATATTGGTTAAATAATATGGACCATCTTGCTAGGCATCAAGAAAGAACAGGTCGAGTTATCACAAACTTCACGGGATCTGCTCGAGAGATGAGTTTGATGGTGTATGCTTCAAAATAATGCCTTAGCTTCTTTATTGCATAAAGTAACGCTAGGAATATTTTCTCAACAGGCGTATAGTTCAACTCAGCTCCTATCAAAGTTCGACTAAGGTAGTACAAAGCTTGTTCCTTTCCTTCCTCATTCTCTTGAGCAAGTAGTGCTCCAAGTGAACGTTCCCGTGCTGCGATATAGAGTATCAACGGCTTCCCAAGCATTGGCGTCCCTAACACAGGTGGATTCAGCAAGTATGTTTTGATGCTTTCAAAAGCATTTTGACATGACTGATCCCAATGAAAAGGGATATACTTCCTCAATAGATGATTGAAGGGTTGACACCGTCCGGCTAGATTAGAGATGAACCTCAGGATGAATGCTAAATTTCCTTGGAGACTTCGAAGGTCCCTCAAGTTCTTTGGCTTGGGAATTTTCTAAATGGTGTCAATCTTTGCAGGATCAACTTCAATTCCACGATGACGCACAATGAAGCCAAGAAACTTTCCTGAGGTAACTCCAAATGCACACTTGAGTGGATTCATTTTCAGGTCGAATTTTCTTAACCTTTCAAAAACAATTTAAAGGTCTTCAAGGTGGTAACGCCTACTCTTCGTCTTCACTACTAAGTCATCGACGTAGCATTCAACCCTGTTATGAAGCATGTCATCAAAGATGTTTTGCATCACGCGTTGGTAGGTTGCACCAGCATTCTTCAGACCGAAGGGCATCACTTTGTAGCAATATATCCCTTTTGGAGTTCGGAAAGCAGTACACTCTTCATCTTTTGGAGACATTCTAATTTGATTGTATCCAGAGGACCCATCCATGAATGACATAGCTTCATGCCCTGTTGTAGCATCCACCATGAGCTCAATAATTGGTAGAGGGAAGACATCTTTTGGACATGCCTTGTTTAGGTCTCGAAAGTCAACACAAACGCGTATTTGACCATTCTTCTTCTTGACAGGTACAATATTTGATATCCATGATGTGTACTTTACCTCTCAAATAAATCCCGCCTCGATGAGCTTGTTGACTTCGACTTCAATTTGTGACACAAGCTCGGGTCGAAACATGCGTTGTGACTGCTTCACAGGGTGTGCTCCACTTTTGATCTCTAAATGATGAACAACTACCTTAGGACTAAGACCAGGCATTTCTCTATATGACCAAGCGAAGACATCCTTGTACTCGGTCAACAAATTGGAGTATTCCTCCTCCTCTTGAGGCGTAAGCAGTATACTAATGAAGGTGGGGCATGGATCTTTCGAAGTACCTAAATTGAGTTCCTTAAGCTCATCCACAGTTGATTGTCCGCCATCTTCTAGTTGAGGGGGAGCCTCGTGTACTTCATCGTCAACTTCAAGGCATGGGCTATCTTCCACAGTTATGTGATATGATGTCTCTACAAAGTCTAGCTTCTCTGTTTGACTTCCTTGGATAGTCTACACAACTTCTTTCTCTTTCTCTGCTTCTTTACGAGGCTGGCAAGTGAAAACAATAGTTCTCCTTTGCACCTTCAGTGGACCATCTGTGAATATTGACAAAATAGGCTTCTTCTTCATACGCGATGGGAAAGCACTACAGATTTCTTTGTCAGCAACAACTTCAAAATGATCTCGCTCATCATGGACTTGATCCTTATGTTTTGCCAGTATCTTTCTAGATGCTGACTTCCTTGTGGTTCCCAAGCGACAAAAGACAGAGGTCTTTGAGGTAGTGAAAACTTCCTTTAGATGTTTGGAAGATATACGTTCACCTTTGTGACTTAGCCTTTCAAACACCGAGACTCGAGGGGGGTTGAGCCTCCAATATGATCGAACACTGAAGTCTGTTGTTTCATTTTCTTGTCCTTAACTTCCTTCATTTTCTCCACTGAGGTGTATTGTGATGAAGCTATCTCTTTGCTTCTCTTAGATGAAATTCGAAGAGGCTCTGCCAAACTGAATCCCAATCCATACTTTAGAGTGGTGACGTAGTAGCCTTGCTTTCTCAACTTCATTTGGGACTCATTGAGCCCATGTATCTTTTCACCAGTGACTTCGTCTTTGAGTTCTCCTAGTTGTGATGGATTGGAGAAGTCATAACCAGACTTCTCAAGCAGTAAGAAGGCCTAAGGATCATAGTGCCCTTTTATTTTATCAGCTTGGAAATTGCCTTTAGCAGACTCACCAGTCACGGATGGGATTGGTGCAACTGGGATAGTCATATGCTCCTTCAAATGTTGGATATCTTTGTGACTCATTTGCTTCTTTGGAGTACATTCCTTTAGCAAAGGTTGCCCTTTCTTTTAACGCTCGCGTGGAACATAGAGAAAAACCAGATGCTCCTTAGTCTTTGTCTGTATGTCACCTTCAGATGATGATAGCTTAATGGAGACTTCTTCCGTTCCATTCTTAGGCAGCTTGGTAGTAGTCCACTGGTCCTCATTTCCCTCTTCTGACTTGACATCAGCTTCGTCATCTGATAATGGTTTCTCTACTTTTAGTTCACAAGAATCTAGGTAGAATTTTGCGTCTGCAAAGTATGACTCCGTCTCAGTGAAAGGCTTGATGTCTGCATCATTTTTGACTATCTCACCATCTCTTATGTACTTCAGACATTGATGCAAAGTAGATGATACCACCCCATTATCATGAATCCAAGGACGTCCAAGCAGCAAGTTGTATGATATTTTAGCATCTATAACGTGACTCAGGTTGTTTGAATTCATCTTACCAATGGATAATCCTACACGGATCATACCTATGGCTCGTTGTCCTCCTTAGTTGAAACCTTGGATTGTTAGGTTACTTTTGGATAGCTCATAGATAGAGATCCCAAGCTTTTTTAGCACCATCTTCGGCATGATGTTGACATCCAAACCATCATCAACAAGTATGCGATTGAGATGTTTTTCCCGAATGGACCCCACAACAAACAAAGGTCTGTTATGTGGCTTAGACCCCAGCAGCAAGTCATCATCTGTGAATGAAATTGTTGCACAACATGGGGCAACTTTTTTGTTATTACGGTGTTCATGTGTTTTCATTGAAGTAAGCTCATCGTTGCTTTCCTTTGTTTTGTCAGTACTAGAAACTACATGACTTGCACTAACGTGACCTCCAAGAAGGAATTTTTCCGGAAAGAATTCGTGCAATGTGATGGGCTTTCAAAACTTCGGTGATAAGGCATTGTTAATCTTCTTTCTAGTAGAAGATTTGATATTTCTTGGTGATTGTAGCCTATCTGCATTGCTCATCATCGCTCCTGAATTAGGAATTTGTAACCTCAAAACTGCCTGATGTCTTCGTTTCTTGTGAGTGACTAGAATCCAACCCTCATCGTCTTTGTCTTTGGAGTGATTGTCTAGCTCTAGTGAACCTTCAAGAGTTTTCCTTGGAAGATCAACTTCAACGGGCTCGAAACTTCCAAATTGTAATAAGGTAGTGCTTGACGCGTTATGCAACTTTGAACACTTCTTTTCTTTGAGGGCGATACTTGCATGATTTGCTTTTGCTGTTTCATCCATGTCTATGATAATTTTTCCTTCACTTACAAGAGCCATAATTTTCTCCTTCAAGATGAAGCATTTCTCTGTAGGGTGGCTAATGACGCGAGGAAACTTGCAGTATTTCGGATCGCCAACTTTGCTAATTTCCTCTGGCCTTTTTGATTCAGGGAGATCGATGACTTTCTTGTCCAGCATTTCATCAAGGATTGTGGGTACGTCTGAATCTGGAAATGGATAAACCTTCGCCTCCAATTCCTTCAAGGTGGGACGACGCTTCTCCTCTTTGGGATATTGACTTGGGGTCTTATCCTCCTTCATTTTTTGCTTAGTAGTGACCTTCACAAAAGTTGCTTTCACCACCATTGATTCTTTGGTTTGGTTCTTTGATGCAACATTTTTTTTGAACTCTTTTTGTTCAGCAAATGGAGATGCCTTTCCATGACGTGCGATGCTTAACTCTATGTCGTGCACTCGTGTTGCAAGTTCTTCAAAAGTTCGCAGTTTGATCCCTTGTAGAATGTACAAAAGGCCCCAGTGCATTCCTTGAATGCACATCTCCACAGCAGATATCTCTGAAAGGCGATCTTTGCAGTCCAAACTTAACGCCCTCCAACGATTAATGTAATCCACTACGGGCTCGTCCTTCCTTTGCTTGGTGCCTATCAACTCTATCACACTTACAGTTCTTCGGGTACTGTAAAAACGATTAAGGAACTCCTTCTCAAGTTGCTCCCAGCTATCAATGGACTCGGGCTCCAAGTCAATATACCAGTCAAATGCGTTCCCTTTCAGAGAACGAACAAATTGTTTTACCAAAAGGTCACCATGTGTTCCAGCATTGCTACAAGTCTCAACAAAGTGGGCAATATGTTGCCTTGGGTTCCCTTTGCCATCAAATTGATGCAGATTTGGTGGTTGATAATTGGTGGGCATGGTTAAACAATCAATCCTCTTAGTATAAGGATTAGAGTAGTACAATGAACTTTGGGATGGCCCGCCATATTGAGCTCTGATGGTGTTTGTTATCATGTCTTGCAATTGTTGGACAGATAACGCCGCAACTGAAGTAGATTGCTTTTCCTTTTGAATGTTTAACTTTGAAAATGATTCCTCAACAACTGTTTTCTGGGAGGTGAAGATAGGTGAACGACGCGAGACATGGCTCGACTCTCCAGGTGCATATGCCTCCAATTTGTTCATGAGTTGAACGATTTGAAGGTCTTTGTCTTCAATAGATTTCTTCAAGACCTCTATAGTTTGTTCCATCATGGCAAACTTTTCGTCCACGTTAGTTGCATCAGTCATCAAGGCATTGACTTTCGTTGAAACTGAATAATCCACCAAATCTTCAAATCTGCCAAGGTTTGAAGCTACTTGAGAAAGTTCGTCAAACATCGAGAATGCGGTGTTTCCCCCAGAGATTGCAGTTGCGAACGTCATATGAGATCTGCTTTTCTTTGCCATCTCCAAGGAGGCGAAGTATTCGGACCCATCCAAGCCACTAGCCTTGAACTTGCTTCGAGTGATTGGGCCAACATGACTGAGCTGAGCGGATGCGGCAACAGAAGCATCTTTGCATGCAACATCACATTTGCAGAAGGCCATTGTAGCAGTAGATCTGAAGTTTGTAGTTTTCAACTTGCAAGAAGGAGAGATGAAGGACAGAATTGGTCCCACTAGGCATGCCAAAATTTATTTGCAACAAATTTTCGTAAGACAAAAAATAAACTGCAACAAAAATAATAATATGAAGAAAAAGTGATTTTATTGATAAATATTTGTGAGTACAATTCTATGTATCCCTTGATTCTCCTCTCTAAAATTCTCCGATATTCGAGGGCTTGAGAAACGTCTTTCTCGAATGTAGGATGATGCAGACCTCCTTGTGATGTATTTAATCGCAAAGAACGTCGAGAAACACTTTGTTGTTATGGGTTGATCTCCGGAAAGAACTCAGTTGATCACTCCTTTGTTAAAGAACTAAGCACTCGATGGTTGATCTCTATGTTTGTGGATGCCCTCACCAATTTCGGAGTGTTCTTCTCCAAATCTGAATGTTCTTTGAGAGTTATGTAACCCCTCTATTTATAGTTGTAGAGGATGGACGATCAAGCTACATAAGAACTCTCTTGCTTGATTTTGATTGGTCCGTTTCATTTTAGCCACTTGGCGACTTGTGGTTGGTTCTTGCTTTTTGAATTGGATTGCCACATCATTTAACATGTGGCATCACCTTATTGACCTGGAGTTTAACTTGATATGCCATGTCACATGGCATATGTCTGGGCCTTAAGATGAAATGGACTTTGGGCCTGAAAATAATAAAATAGGCTAATTTATCTTGTATAGCCCAAATTAATTATTTAACCCAATTGAATTTAATCCAAATTTTGTATGGATTAAACCCAATAAATTTTATATGTCCACAATATTCTCCTCCCACCTGATTTTCAGCAAGATAGTCTGCCAATGCTTGTCTTTTGACCGACTTTTGGGTTATATAGACAATATCGAACTCACTTAACAGTATCTACCACTTGGATAACTTCACAATCGGCATGGATTTATGAAATATGTACTTTAGAGGGTCCATCCTAGATATGAGGTACGTGTTATAGGAACAGAAGTAATGCCTCAATTTTTGGGTTGTCTAGGTCAAAGCACAGCAAGTGCATTCCAACATAGAGTATCATGCTTCATAAGGTATGAATTTCTTACTTAGGTAGTATATGGCTTGTTCCTTTCTCCCTATATCATCATGTTGTCCTAGAACACATCCGAAGGCCTCATCCAATACAGATAGATAAAGTAGTAAAGGCCGCCCTGGCTCTGGCGGGACCAAGACCGATGGTGTGGATAGGTACTCCTTGATTTTGTTGAAAGCTTTCTGACAATCCTCGGTCCAGCTTGTTTCGGCATCTTTCCTAAGCATCTTGAAGATGGGTTCACATATAATCGTGGACTGTGCTATGAAGCGACTGATATAATTGAGATGCCCTAGAAAGCTCATCACGTTCTTTTTGCTTCTAGGTGGTGGTAATTTCTAAATAGCCTTAACTTTAGATGGGTCCAGTTCGATCCCTTGATGACTGACAATGAATCCTAGTAACTTTCCTGCGGGAACCCCGAATGCACACTTTGCGGGGTTCAGTTTTAAGTTGTACCTCCTTAACCTGCCAAAGAACTTTCTCAAGTCCGCTATGTGATCCACGACACTCTATGATTTTGATAATGACGTTGTCTATATACACATCTATTTCTTTATGTATCATATCATGAAAGATAGTTGTCATGGCTCTCATGTAAGTAGCCATAACATTCTTTAGACCGAATGACATCATCTTGTAGCAGTATATCCCCCATGTTATAATAAAAGCAATTTTCTCAGCATCTCCTTCGTCCATCCAGATCTGGTGATAACCCACGAAGCAATTTAAAAAGGATTGGAGTTTATTCTTGGTGCAATTATCGATCAGGATGTGTATATTCAGTAGTGAAAAGTCATCCTTGGGACTTGCTCTATTTAAGTTCCGATAGTCAACACATACTCTGACCTTCCCATCTTTCTTCGGAACTGGTACAATGTTGGCTAACCAGGTGGGGTACTCAACCACCCTGAGGACTTTGGCTTTGATCTACTTAGTAACTTTCTCCTTGATTTTCAGGCTCATATCTGGTTTGAATTTTCTGAGTTTCTGCTTCATCGGAGGACATATGGGATTGGTAGACGTCTTGTGAGCCACTATGGATGTGCTCAAATCGGTCATATCATTGTATGACCATGCAAAGATATTCTCATATCCTTCAAGAAACGAATGTACTCCTCTTTCTCTATCGGTTATAAGTGAATGCTGATGCGAGTCTCCTTGATGGTTTTGGCGTCTCCCAAATTTACTGCTTCGGTTTCGTCCAGGTTGGACTTAGGCTTATTCTCAAAGTTCTCAACATCCTTGACAACTTCCTCAGGTATTTCATCTTTTTCATTCGAGTCACTATCCTTATATTGCATTGCCTTATTACATGTCACAGTCACCGGTTCATTAGGAAAAGTAATAATAACATTATATAAAGAAAAAGTGTGGAAGATAGTAATGAATAATAAAGAACAATGCATTTGATTAAAACTGAAAACATCCAAACAGGTACGACTCGATGAATCGAGCATTTATTTTGAAACAAGTAAGTCTTTAAAAACAAAATTACTAAAAATCTTAGATGCCTAGAATGTCTATAGAAATAAAATCTGCCAAGCTATCTAGGGACTCGGCGGGCCTGGGATGGTGTGGTAGTCCTGTTCCTGAGAACATCCCTTCTCTACAGTCTGAATAGTGAGGTCTTCATCCTCCTCCTCCTCCTCAATTATTGTGTTGCAATCCATATCTTCATCCTCTAGGAATAGATTCCTCAGCTCAGCTAATGCTTCTTCTTCTACAGTTCCCCATATTGTATCAGCTTGGTGAAAAGTCTGGCCCATATGTGGCACTGGTTGCTCGAGAGGGTAATAAGGTCCACGCCATGGAGGTGACCAATCATCATACTCTTGCCATTTATACTGGTATACGAGCCTAAAGGTAGTACCATGACATTTTAGCTGTATCGGTCTGGTAATACCCTGGACATTTTTCCTAAGTCCTTTGCCAGGTTCATACCCAGACCATACTAGAATGCTTTCTATTTTGTCACTCCACCATTTTTCTTTCTTAACGACATTGACACGTTCAATGTGATGGTAGGTTTCCCCTCCTAGACTTCTTCCATTCTGGATAACCGAGATGGTTTGACTGGTGTAGATGGGGTTACTCCCATCCCCGTTAATGATCACCTCTTGATGGTTCCATTCAAAGTTCACTGCCTGGTATAGTGTGGAAGCCATAACCCTAGCGATACGTATCTATGGTTGGACCAACAAAAGATTGTATGAAGCTGATATGTCAAGCACTTGGAATTCAACGTCGAACCAAGTTGGCCCCATCTACAGACAAATATTAATCTCCCCAATCGTGGCCCTTTGATACATATTGAAGGCTTTCACGTTCATGTTTCCTGGCCATATTTCATGGAAACCTTTGCCCAATCTTTTCAGAGTATCCAACAGACAAATATTGAGGCTTGAACCTCCATCAATCAAGACCCTGGCAATGAATTTATCTTCAAATTGCACCATGATATACAATGCTCGGTTGTGATTCAACCCTTCAGGTGGTAGCTCATTCTCGTGGAAGATTATCTTATGAATTTCCATCAGTTGCCCTACCATGTTGGCCATCTCTCCGTAGGTGATATTGTTGGGTACGTAATCTTTACTCAACACCTTCATCAAAGCATTCTTGTGCGCCTCTGAATTTTGCAACGATTATAGTATGGATATCTGAGCTGGGGTTTTGTTAAAATGATCGATGACGGAGTATTCACTTACTTGTACTTTCTTCCAAAGGTTATCTGGTCCCGTTTATATGACAGGCTGCCTGGTAGTGGCATCCTTACTTGGTCCTCCTAAGTGTTCAGGTGTATAGATTCTTTCGGTCCTAGTCATTCCTTGTGCAACATCGGATTCCTCCATCTTTTCCTTTCCTTTTCTCCTAGCTTCGGCAATGTAATACCGATGTATTGATTTTGAATTGAAAGGAGGTATGGTTGATACTCTCACAGTGAAATGTGTGGCCACTTCTACTTCAAATGGAATAGGGGTTTCCGCAGGTGGAGCTACCTCAACCTCAAATCGAACTAATATAACTACCTCAACCTCGATTGGTGACTGAGTTTATACTAGAATAGAAGTAAGTGTGACTACGGGTTTAAAGTCATCGCTTTCTCGAATATGCTTGATTGACCCCTCAGGGTCCCATTCTTCATCCTTCTCTATCACACGTATCCCACCATTCCTATGATCCGGGAGAGGATTGTTGTAGATATTGGGTGCAGCTTGTTTTTCCTGTATGACCTTGTTGTCAATCAACATTTGGATTTTATCTTTCAATGTTCGGCACTCGTCATTAGTGTGCCCCTTCAAACTAGAATGGTATGCACTTGTTTTGTTTGGGTTGACCCATTAGGATGGATTCTCTACTGCTACAATGGGAATATGAGTGATGTAACCAGGGACTTTCAACCTTTCATACAACTGGTCGATAGGTTCAGTAATAGCGTTATATTGTCTGGGTGGTTTGCGGTCAAAATTGGATCGTGGTCTCGGATAATTTTGGCGAGTTGGAGGTGATTGGAAATTAGATGGTTGGGGATTATAGGTGTGATAGACGGTGGCCGGTTAGGAATATTTGGGAGATGAGGGTTGATATGTAGGTGGAGGTGCTGGGTATGTGGGTGGAGGTGTTTGATATGTGGGTGGAGGTGCTTGATATGTGAATGGAGATTTTGGGCCCTGAGCCACGATTACTACCCAACGTCTTTCTTCTTTGATATGCCGCCTGATTGTAACACCTTGTTTGTGGCCTGTAATGCCTTAAAGTTTGTTACCATCATGCTTTTGATGACTTCTTCGATCCTTTCACGAGTTTGATGATATCTGAGAATTTTTGATTTTCAATAACTATCAAGCTTTCATAGTATCTTGGATCCTGTGCTCTGACGAAAAATTTGTTCATCTGTTCGTCGTCCAAAGATGGCCTGACTTTGGTTGCTACTGATCTCCAATGAGTAGTATACTCACGGAAAGTCTTGGTGGGCTTCTTCTTGAGGTTTTGGATGTAGAAAACATCCAGTCCATTTTCTGTGTTGAACCTGAATCGGTCCATGAAATCAGACACCATACTCACCCAGTTGGACCATTTCTTAGGATCTTGGCTGATGTACTAGGACAAAGCATCTCCCGCAGGACTCCTCATAATGAGCTTCATCCGGATCTTTTTGTCCTTTCCGACCCCAACAAGTTTGTCACGATAGGTCCTTAGATGAACCCTGGGATTATCTATACCATCAAACATCTCAAACGTGGGAGGTTTGTATTGCTCTGGCAGATCTACATCCAGCTGTATGTATAAGTCTTCATAATTCAAAACCTTCTATCTCTTTGCCTCCTTCGACGCCCTGAACCCAACTGGTTAGTTTCTTGAGTTCCTCAGCCATGTTCTTGATCCTTTTCAGTGGATTATGGTGTATAGGAGGTTGGTTGAGTAGAAAAAGGTACGGTTTCCATATATATATATGGTTGTTTTGGTGAGTGCCAGGAACCTGGGTGTAGTGGTGGTCATTGGTTGAGTTTTGAGGATCATGAAGGGGTTGTGGTGTGTTCTGGGGAGTGTGATAAGTAGCGGTTGATGGGTATTGGATTGGTTGATAGTGGTGTTGTGGCGGAGTTGATATCAGAAAGGGATTGAGATTTTGATGTGGAGTTGCATATTGATATGGTGCGAGAGGGTTTTGTGGATGCCGGTTTGGTGTGCTTTGGGGAGGCGCTGGGGTTTTGGTGTTTTGTTGGTTGACATCGGGGACATTCAGGGCAAGGGATAGGTTTGGCAAGTTATGAAACCGATCAAGTTCTCCCTGTAGGTCCAGTAACTTTTGTTCTAACCTTAAAACAAAATCATTTGGTGCCGGAGTACTCCATCCATCTGAAGTTTCTGCATTTTCCGCATTTTCCTTTCGAATACCACTTAAGTCATCCATTTTAGCTTTCCCTTTTCTCTTTGTATTACTTAGAGGAGGAGGAGGTGGAGGGCTTCTAGATCTGGTGTGATACGCTATGATGCCGGTATGCGCGAACCAACCTTAGGGGAAGGGAATAAAGAAATTAAGAAAACAAAAGGTAAACAAGTTAGTAAGTGTTCTAGTCTAAAAATGTTTGCATTATTTAAATACATATTGTGGGAATGTAAATTCGTGTCTTAATTTGGAAGCCTTGTTGTGCCCGAGGTAGGCCCAGCGACAAATAAATTTGGAGATATTCAGTGCCATAATTGCCTCATTTCATTAATGTAAAAATAAACGACCCAAAATGACACTAGATAAGATAATTTTGCTAATGGCACCTAGCCTAATTACATTTAAAAGGAAAGCAAGTAAACCTAATCTACTTGGTCCCAGAAGGACCTTCTCCAGACCGGATGCTACTGTCGATCAACTCCCCCAACTCACGCAAGTTTAGCAGTAGGAATTCCCTTTCCAAATGCCCTCCTTCATTTCCCTCAGCGTTCTGGCAGTCGATGACTCTCTTTCTTATCTTTCCTTCCAATTCCATTAAACTGTACTCCAGATATTCCAGCCTTTCGCTGTATTTAACAGCTCTTTCTTTCCACTCGTTAATCATTTCCATTTCGGCCTTATGCTGCGCCATATGCTCAGCTTCAGACTCTCAAACTCTCTTACGCAGCTTGTTGTACTTCACCTCTGCTATGACCCTATTTCTTGGACCAACCCTTGGCTCAAAGATTCCTGATAGATTATCATCCAATCATGAGGGGTAAAAAAATGAGTGGCCGGCATGATATCGGTCTGGCTCGATGGTATCCTTCTCCACAATAATCTTCAAAGTCCACATATGTTGTGCTTTATTCTTATATGGGATGGCGTCACCCTGGAAACCCTGAAGTGACTCATTTTAGCGACCCGTGGTACGACCTGTCTCCTGCCTGCCTGTCTTATAACCCTAAGGGGAGCATAAGAGTATATCCCCCTTAATCCAATCAACACCAAATATAGGACGTCTCTGGATCTGATGATGAATTCGTCAGTGGGGAAATCGAATATCCACTGAACCTGTTCCTTAGTCAACTTGTTGAAAAACTGCACCCATCCTATAACATCCTTAGGTTGAGCAAACATGTTTGGAATTCAATTCATTCTCTTAGGGTGATAGAAGGCTATGTGGTCATTCCACTGCCTCCGTGGAAACTTTTGGCCCCTTTGGAGATGTTCTAACAGCCAGACTTGTAACAATAAATTGCAACCCTTAAAGAATTTGAACCCTTTTTTATAGCATTCCATGGCCCGCTACATGTTTGCAATGATCATAGGGACAATAGTATATATCTGTCCCTCAATCCCGTCCATCAAAGTTTTGGCCACCATGGCCAGTATAGTATGGATTATATCCCATTGGAGTGGGAATACCAACATTCCTAAGAAGCACATAATGAACACGAAGACCCTACAATGAACCTAGCCCAAGGAGATGATTGAGAACTCATCATAAAAAATACGGTAAGAGCTACTGCAACCTTATATTTCATAGAGGAAGTCGAAAGGTATGTAGGAGTTTTTAAGGCACTCCAAATCCTCATTTTTCTTCAGCCCCATCATCTTAAGGAACCCTCTAGCGGTGCGATTTTCAGATGCTAACAGACTAGGAATATCCCAAGGTAACCCAACAAATCCTCATATTTCTTCAAGGAGGGGAGTCATTTCTATATCCCCAAAACGGAACATAACCCTTTCCTTATCCCAAAACAAAGTGGCGGCCTCGATCAACATTTTGTTCGGTTGAAGATCCAACAGTGACGGCAAATTCCCTAAGACTCTTTTCATATGATTTTGGTCACTTGAGGGAAGATCCCTCCACCAATCTAGCAAAATTGGAGGTATGCTACCAACCATACTGAATCTGGGGACTTCATGCCTCATTTTCTGCAAAACAAGAGATAGTTAGGCCCTTTCCTCCTCCAGGTTCGTCTATTTATACAACAATGATTAGCATATTGGCACTTATTTTTTCAAATTAATGCACACAATTGTGATTATGTCTGTTGGGATTATGAAAAACCTGATGGACTTTTGGACGAGGCTTGTCTTAAAGGGTTATTATGCAGACAACATATTAACCCGGCTAGGTTTGACCATGATGTATGTATAATTAATCAGAGTAATGATGCTATTGGAGTCTAGACTGGGACCCTCAAGCGGACAACTTGAGGGGGAAATGCATGGAACCATCGAACGCACTGCATATCGAGTAGTTTTAGCGCAAATACGCCTTTCCAAATTTAAAGGGTGATATATAGAAAAAGCGCAAACACTCATCAAGTGTTGCTATATGATTGATTACACACGAGTGGGAATATGATGTTGAGCATGATTTATGCAACAATAAATATCATGTTGTCAAGTATCTGCACGTAAAAAATGATAAATGCAATATTTAAATAATTAAAAGACAGTTACGAAAAAAGAAAACAAAGAGATAAGTCAGTTTCAAGAAATAAAAAAAATCATAAATAAGCAATTAAATCCAAATAAAGGGGAGAGGGTAAACTGGATAAATCATACTTAGACTAATTCACAAAAATAAGTTCGCTGTGTTAATGTAAAGCCCCAGAAAATTTTTGCTAAGTAATTTAGGATTTCAAGGTGCCAAGGTAGGCTAATTATTTCATTTTGTGTGGAAACACGGATTAATGATATAATGAATACCAATTAGATGTGGTAATAAGTGTATAAGTCTTGTTATAAGTTAATTGGGGTCTAAGGAGAGGCCTAAGTCTAAGCCAAGTTGGAAAATTCCATATTAGACGAAAGTTGTAAAAGAGTGCGCACAAGACCTCACATTGAATGACCATATATTCAGTTATATAAGGAGTTGTGTGATTAGAAACCTATCAAATTAAAGCCCTTTGTGTCTAGTTTCCAATGCAACAAACCGTTCGTCATTTGGATGTGGATACAGAAAGTTATGACCATTTTACCTGGCATGCGTCACCAGCGCGCCCAGGCGCGCGGCCGCAGGGTGGACAGCGGGGATTCCTGCCTGAAACCACGAGGTGGACCGCAGAGGAACGCCGAGGACTGCGGGAGAACCTGTGAAATATCTAAAATACCCCTAGTCAGTGTAAAAACCAAAAGGGCTATCACTTTTCCTTCATTTTTTTCATTCAAACTCGAATTTAGCAAGATTTCTTCATCCTACCAAGACCTCCAACCCCTCCCATCTTCAAGGTAAGTAATCCTTATGATCTTGGTGTGAAATTCCATCATTTATACACTAATATTGATGAAATCTTCACTTAAACACTTAGATTTTTCAAGAAATTCCTTCAAGAACCCAAAGAAGGGTTTTGCAAGATTTCTTCCAAAAAGGTAAATCCTACACCTTAGACTTACATATATGGAGTTATTATAGAAATATGAGTATGGATTAAGTAGTGTAACTCATGGGATAGTGATTGGAAGCCATAGGTGCCTAACCTAGGTTGTGTTGGTATTGTAAAGATTGTGAAATGGGTTATTGAGGTATGATTCTTGGGGTAATAGTATTATGTATTCATGTATGTACAAATTAGGCTTGTGGGAAGATTGATGTATATAAATAAATAAAGATGGGGTTGGGGAATGAAGGAAGTCTTGTAAAAGAGATTAAAAATCAAGATGCTCAACTAGTGTTCGATAAAATGCTCAAATGAGTTGAAACCATGAATACCTTCCTAATTTGGGCTCTATTTTGTTATGTCTCAAGTAGATTGGGATTGCTAGAATTTCCGAAATGTCGTAGTAACTTAAGGAAAGCTTAACGAGGTATGTATGGCTAACCTTAACTCTTGTAGAATCCCCTTGTTGTGATGAGCATACGGTATGTGTACCTTGTATGAAAATAGGTGAATTGGTTGCCTTAGTTGATTTCCTTACCACCAAGTTATATGTGACTGTGAGATGTGATTTGATGTGCCTATCTTGTTATGCACAAAGTTGTAAAAGTTTGAGGATGTCGACATGGAAGTATATGTTTACTTATGTGAACTATTTGTGAATTATTGTGATTAATGTGCCTTGAACGTTGTTGGTTAAGTCTTCCGATATGACGGTCTAAGTAAACGGAAACAAACCAAATGTGGGTGTGTGAATGTGCTTGTGTGGTAAGAGCTGTGTAACAAATGATGGAAAGAAATCGTAATCGATGCAATTGGAACAACTGTGGTAATAACATATATGGCTTGTCGTGGGCAATTATCGCTGTGACATAAAATGCATATGAGTTGTTGAATATGATGGAAATGGTATTCATGGCTACGAAAATTATTGTGAATTGTTGTGGTTGTTCTTTGAGAATTGTTGTGGTTGTTCTTTGTGAATTGTTGTTGTTGTTGTTGTTGTGTTGTTTGTGAATTTGTCATTCCCCAACCTCGGAAGGCGCGACCGGCGCTCAATCGAGTGAACCCGACGGAGCAAGCCTTATCGAACACTTCCTACCCCAAACCAATATGAATACGGGACCTAGGCCTTTCACTAATACAGACGGGAATACATGATACATATTATAACATTGGTTCATTTTATTTACAAAGGTTTACCGTACATAAGTCAGCTTTAAGGAGTCCATTAAAGTTACGGTTTAAGGAGATCACAAGTTTAAGATTAAAACATATACAT